>JBBPBX010085838.1:0-15015 GCA_038048925.1 Garcialebias charrua | reverse complement strand
GAGTCTAACTATTGAAGACTAATCACTTTCCAGAAACCATGGTTCCTCTAACTAGGAAACAAACTGGTCATTTAAATTCTGCTGTTAAGTCAAACTGGAGGAACTCTGGTGTTTTGGATCATTCCAAACAGCTGGTCTGGAACTATTTTGATAATTGAAGAACCCTTACTAAATTAATTGGGTTTGTGTCTAAACATGAACTAGAGATGCTAATATGTGCTCTGATCCCCCCATGCACTTTTTACCATGTTTAATCCCCCGCTGCCAAAAAATAAAAATGAACATCATTGGTTGTCTCCAGATGGTCCAAAACTCTTTAGCGTGTCTTTTACTTTAAGCTCTCAGCTCGTCTAACCAGAATCTTTAAACTATTCGACCTGATGACAAAACCTCCGGAGGATCGCTCTTCTGTTGCACCTCGACTGTGGAACAACTTCCTGCTTTTATACATTGTAGCAAGTTTTGTTTTCTTTAAAATGCAACTGTAGACATTAAGATATTTTCATAAAACAGTTTAATGTTGTGCTTAATCAGAATTTATATTGTTTATATGTATTTGCATTTTAAATGTGTGAAAAGTGCTATAAATCAACTTTACTTCAAGTCTTCCCATATTTACCTGCCTCCTCTGTAAAAAGCTGGACTTTGGATACGGAGATAATAATAATAAACTTTATTTGTATAGCATCTTCCTACAATGCCTTGCATTGACCAAGGTGCTTAACAGGATAAAAAGATGAATAAACTGGAGAGGAGTTAGATAGCGTGCCGTAACAAGAGGCGCCATCTTGAAAAATATTGCAGAGAGGAATCTACAGTTTGTTTTGTTGTTCAAGCAAATGTCCCTTTTCTGTGGTTTCCAAAGTTTGGCTTTAAAAGGTTCATTAAACAACATAAATAATTTCACCGCGAACATTTGATTACAGCATGGATTTATAACGCTGGTGTCATGTTCATCAAAGAGAGTGGACTCTGTTTTTGCACTTCAGGTGTCATAAATGACACGTGTGACAGCAGGGCCAGTAGTTTAATCCTGTTAGTGTATGGGAGCTCCTGCACTAGCATGACTTAAGATAAAAATTGTATATTTTAGCAGACATGTTTAATATTAATAATAATAATATTAGTTTGTGTATACTCTAGTTGTATTTAATTAGGGTAAGATTAGAGTTGAATGCTCAAACTGAACAAAACATTGAATCAATGTTGTCTGCTTTTATTCATGCTATTTACTCAAGGCTGCAATAGCTTAATTTATTTACTGAAAAAATATGTTTTATGATTAAAGCTATATATGTTTCAGATTCCTCCTCCACACCTTGCTGCCGTGTTGTCCAGAAGCTCATAAAGGACAATTCAAATATTGCTGAAGAGAAGAGTCTTGACTTTTATTGCAACCTTGTTTAAAGGTCCACTGACATGATTTTTGACTTTTCATAAAATGGCTCAACATATGTATCTTGTATCATTCAGCTATGTTCGTTGTTGCAAACAAAATTAGAATTTTATGAAAATTTGTTGAAAAAGTGACTTTAAAATTTGCGCTGTTTCTTCATGGGACATCCGGGTACTTCAGCTTGCTAATTTTGTGACGTCATCGCAGGAATGTCTCCTAGAACGCTCCTTTTACATAACAATAGTGCACAATATAGAAACAGACAAATTTAGCAATCTAAATTTAGATTTGAGCGATTTGTCTTCAGTTTGGGAAGCACAAGTTAGTTCAGGGGGTTGAACAAGAAACAGCAGGTTCTGCCTTACCTTTGGGTGGAGCGAGAGGCCTCGGGTGGAGCGAGGGGGGCTCCGAGGGGGACAGCTTTGTTTGTTTTGTCCAGTCTAGACGAAGTATTTCATCTTTCGGGAAAGTGAAAAGAATCACTTGTTCACTGATGATATTAGAACACCCAAATGTGACCCAACGTAACAGCATTTTTCAAGTTATGCAAAAAAAAGAAAAAGGTGAACGTGCAGAAAATGAATCTGCGTTCTATACGCAGCCGCAGAGTGAAAGTCCTGCGATGACGTCACACAATTAGCAAGGGGAAGTACCCGGATGTCCCGTGAAGAAACACAGCGCAAATTTTAAACACACTTTTTAAACAAATTTTCATTAAATTATCATTTTGTTTGCAACAACGAACATAGTTGAATGATAAAAGAAATATATATATGTTGAGCCATTTTATGAAAAGTTCGAAAATCCTGTCAGTGGACCTTTAAACATATTAAATGTATTAAGTTTGTTGCAATTTAACATTTTACCACTAGATGTCACTACCTCCCACTCACTTGAGCATCTTGTGGATCTCATGATTCTCACTGAAACCCACTCCTCTCCCTGCCCCGTTATGTTCACCAACTCTCGATGAAAAATGTACATCACTTCAGACGCTGCCTCTTTAACTTTCTTTACGAGCCATTTATCTACTTTGCTTGTTTTTTTGAAGGTCGTGTGTGCTTATTAAACCAGTTGAGCAGTGCATACAGTATATGTTCTGTATATTCCATGAGCCAGAGAAGACGAAAAGGCTCAGAAGAGACCCCGGGTTGGTTTAAAATTCTCTGAGGGTCTGCCCTTGCCACTGTAGTACCCACAAGTAGTCCTTTGATTCATATAAGGGAGCTGACTTGTGGAGCTTCAGCGCCAGTCACTTTAATATTGAGTGAGAGCTTTTCATGTCCTGGGAAGATATTTCCACTCTGAGAAAGTTGAGAATCTTGAAAAGTATCGAACACTTCTCTTTTAGGAGGTCATATATTGATGAGCAGCTCTGCACCTGCAGTTTTTTTGTTGTCTTGCGTTTGGAGCTGAAAAATATTTTTTGTCATGTTTGTGTCTCCATTCCACTTCAGGACAACGGCCACATTCTGCCCACGTTGTTTTCTTCATGCTGCTGGAGCCGAGTTGGGTTTATGTGAGGGGCAGGAAGGTGCTGGTGTTTTGTGTTGGCAGGCGTGCAGCCTTGATCCCTGGCTCCGCTCCTTCTTTAGAGCGTGGGTCTTCGCCGTTGGTACCGGATGTTGCAGCGGGTGGACAGTCAAGTTCCCTAATGGATTGTTTCTGTTGTGTTGCTCACATGAACACATTAAATACATATTGTCTTTTTTTAATATTTTTTTTACTGATAATAAAATTGTTAACAAAACAGTAGAAACAATATCAATATTATAGAACAAAATGAACAAGAGAATAATACCAGGGGGGTTATAAAGCAAACACAAATAAAGCGAAGTGTATACTGTATATTCATATACAGTACATACATGCACAGTATACATATATAGATACAGTATACATATATAGATATGTAAAGAGAAAAAATTAAGTCACAAAAATGTTGAAGTGGGTACACAAATCAGTTGTTTTAATGGCTTTACTATTGTTTGAGTACTGAAGTGTTCTAATATTTTGTTTGAATTCCTCTCTAAAGACCAAGAAACAAGGTTTCTGATATGAAAATTTGGATTTATGTTCATGGTATTTTGCAACTAATAAAATTAGGTTGATAATATAATAATGGTTTGTTTTATTCATGGGATAAGAACATAATCCAAACAACACATTTAAATACTGTAAGTAAGGGAAAAGTCATCAAGAATATTTTGGGAAATAAAATTGCAAATATCTTGCCAGAGCGTACATAAGAAAGGACATGACCAGAATAAATGACAGAGATCTTCTTCACAGAGTTGGCAGAATGAGCAGTTCCTGTCAATGTCCTTTTTGTATCGTTGAAGGAAAGACTTGCAGGGATAAAAATGATGGATAATCTTAAAGGATACTTCTTTGATTTTATTAGTAGTCAAATATTTAGATGGAAGGCACCAGATTTTTTTTCCAGTTCAGGTCTGGTGCAAGGTTATTCCAATAAGAGACAACATTTGGAACAGAGACTATGTCTTTCTGGAATAAGGCACGTATATCACGGTTGTTTTTTGTCTTTTTAGTGGAAAAAGAGATTTGACCAATACTAGAGTCAGCAGCGTTCAAACTTAGTGGAGTCAGTAGAGAAGTTGTAGAGGACTTAAAGGTCCACTGACATGATTTTTTTACTATTCATAAAATTGCTCAATATATATATATATATATAATTTTATTTTAACATTTAAATGTGTTCGTTTTTGCAAACAAAATGATAAATCACTTTAATTTAGCTTTAAAAGTGATTTGAACTTCAAGCCGTGTTTAATCATGGGCAAACCGATTACATGCGAATGCACCATCAGTGACGTAGTGTGGGGCAGAGGGCTCTGGTCTCTTTAATAGCGGACAATTTAAAACATGACGAATTTATCAATCTATGTGAAGATTTGAGCTATTTGTCTTCATTTTGGGAAGCAGAAAATAGTTTGGGTGATGAAACAAGAAACAACAGGATCTAATTTAGGTCTGATGCTGTATCAGACTTATCTTCATGTGGAGCTGCTCACACGCGCGCACTGTGACAAGCCCAGAGCTCTGCCCGGTGTTACGTCACAGATGGTGCGTTCGCGTGTACCGTATTTTCCACCCTATAAATCGCACCGCCCTATAAGTCGCACCGCCCCTATAAGTCGCACCAGTCCAATTATGTCCAATAAAGTGGAAAAATCCACGTAGAAGTCACACCGGCCTATAAGTCGCACCTCACGGCACAAAACGAGCACGCGCAACAACAACAGACCTGCAGTGCAGCAAGATAAACACATAAAAAATATATTTTTGTTAGCTGACATTACAGTAAAAGTGTGTCTCAGTTTAACTTTTCTTGATAAATGCACTTTGACGGTTAAAAACCATTAAATTAAGTGACCATTTTTTGACTAAAGTGAAAAAAAAAAAAACGAAAAATCTACGTACAAGTCGCACCGGCCTATAAGTCGCAGGGCTTGGAAATGTAGGCAAAAAGGTGCGACTTATAGGCCGGAAAATACGATAATCAGTTTTCCCATGATTAAACACAGCTTGAAGTTCAAAATCACTTTTAAAGCAAAATTAAAGTGATTTATCATTTTGTTTGCAAAAACGAACATATTTAAATGTTAAAATATATAATATTTTGAGCAATTTTATGAATAGTAAACAAATCATGTCAGTAAGAAGCATTATAACACCAGACGGGATAGTTAAATACACATTGTCTTGTGCATACTTTAGCCAAACCAAGTGTTTGTATTCGTCTCTCGTCGTGATTTAAATGTGTACGTCTTCACACTTGCATGCCCGTGCATGTATTTCCTGACTTGTGCGCATGCCAGCGGGTGCAGCTTGCAGCTCAGTGTGTTTATATATTCCTGCTCACAGTGTGTGCCCCGGCACCGCGGCACTGTGCCCAGCTTCACCTGAGGCCAAGGAATGTCCTCTCTTCCTCCTCCCCCATCTCAATGTTCCTCACACTCCTCACCCACGTCCCCAGCAGGGCAGCAGGCACCTCCAGGCAGCGCGGGCCAAGCAGACCTGCCAGGCTTCTGGTTCAGATGAACCCATCGACGCTCAACCTGGACCTGCACAAGGTCAGGAAGTTAAAACAGAACTGCACCGCGCTCAGGCCCGGGGCGAGGAGGAGCAGAGGCAGCATGAACCCAGCAGACCTTCTGTTCCTTCTCACAATGAACTAAAAAGGAGTTCCACTGCACAGTTTGGAGCCGGCTGAGAAAAGTCCACACAGTTTCCAATAAGTCAATAATCAAGAGGTTACAGTAAAAACAAACGGAAGCGAAAAATGTTCCTCGGTCAAGGTCAGTAGAAGAAGATGAGCGGCGTGTTCCAATACGCAGTTTGCTTCGCCCAGAACATGGCGAGTCTTCTCTGTGCTCGGGCTGCTGTGGGAATGAGTGAACCAGGGGTTATTCGGGGGATTTTCATGCTGTGCTGCACACCAAATAGGCAGAACCACAGTCAGTCAGAGCAGGCAGCGAAATTCAAAACTAACCCTGGGATCACTCTGTGTCTATATGAAGAAAAAAAAAAGGGCTGATTTCTCCTTCGCCGCCCTGTGTTCTCACACAGCAGACAGCGTAGCTTTGTCTCGTCAATCCCACACTCCCAGAATTCAAACTAATACGAGGCTGGCCCACGAGCGTCTCGCTCCGTCAGGATGCGAGCTACAGGAGATTTGCTTCACTTCGGCGCCTTTGAAACAGGTTTTCCCTCATCGCCGTTGTCTGTTTGACTTTTAAAGACGGTGCGCCCGGGGAACTTGGGCATGGCGTATTCCAGGCTTTACTGGTAGACAGGAGAGGAGGATTGTGGGTAGCGGGGTAGACGCTGGCCTCTGGCTGCTCGGCTCATCGAAAGCCAAAAGGGTTCATGCTGAAAAAGGTCTGAACTACCGTATTTTCTGGACTAGGTCGCACCCGAATATAGGTCGCATTGTCCAATTCTTGCCAAAGAATTGGAAAAAATCCATATATAGGTCGCACCTGAATATAGGTCGCACCTGAATATAGGTCGCACCATACGTCAAAATGTGGACCGTGTTTAGCTCTGCTGCAAATGTCTCTTCCACAGGAGCGCACAGCAAGGCTTCTAAGAAGATTAACACTTAAAAACAATTATTTGACGTGCAATGAGCTGCTGCTGAAAGAAACTCTAAACCGGTGCGTGAGTACTATGATAAATCTTCGGTAAGTCCTTATTTATTTAAATTCATACTTTATATCTTTATGTAACTTTATGTAAGTTTCATTTAAGAGTTTATTAAAAATTTAACAACTGATTTTTTTTTCCCCCTGATACTTCATACAAACTGGAGGGTGAGACTCTGAGGGGACTCGAATCGTTTGTTGACGAGTGTTTTGAGCGCTTAGTTATGAGCAACGCTGCTACATCTGACGGTGCTAGTGACTTAGCTACCAAAAATGCTAACGTCCCTACTGCGAAGCGCCTTCGGCCTGGTAGCTCAGATAGTTCGGGTAGCGCTTCAGAACCAAGTTCTGACGGTTTCACGGCTATTCTGGAGGCAATACATCAGAAGCTGTCTACCTTTGACGCCCGCTTGGCTTTAGTGGAGGTGTTGCACCGCGAGTTTTCGAGCTTGAGGGACTCGTTAGAGTTTAGCCAGCAACAGTTAGCATCTCTTGCTAAGGAGAACTCAGAGCTAAAGGGAACAGTTAATCAACTCACCAATCAGATGTCGCAGATATCCGGTGAGAATAAAAAATTGAAAGAATCCATTTTAGACATCCAATCAAGAAGCATGCGTGAAAACCTAGTCTTCTCTGGAATTGAGGAACGAGCCGAGGAGGATCCTGAGGCCTCGGTTCGTAGCTTCATGCAGACCCAGCTGAAGTTGTCGTGTGACGTGGTTAAAACCATCACTTTTGAGCGAGTTCACCGCCTCGGGGCTCGGCGACCTGGGAACACTAGGCCGCGGCCTATTATCGCTAAATTCACTTATTTTAAACAAAAAGAACAAGTTAAAAGCCGAGGTAGAGAATTACGTGACACACACTTCAGTATGAACGACCAATTTCCAGCTGAGATCTTGACTAGGAGGCGTGCTCTGTTCCCGATAAGGAAAAAAAATATAAACGAAGGTAATAGAGCTACAATTTCAGTGGATAAACTTTACATCAACGGTCAGATGTTCAGGGATCCAGAAATTACTCCTTGGCTTTACTAGTCAAAATCAGCAAGGTAAGATTTATTATTATTTATTATTATTATTTATTATTATTTATTTTTTGTCTTTGGTTGCTAATATTGATCAATATTATTAAATATGGTATTTATTAATATTACTTACCAGATATATGTAATTTTTTCAGCACAGCTCGGTTGGTGGGTTACACAGATCGTGGTGGTACACGAGGTGGAATGACACTTTATGTGGTAGGAGGGTTTTTTTGTTGTGTTTTCTTATTATGTTTGGATGTTTACTATTTCTCTTCGTTTTGTTGTTTCTATTTTTCTAACTTAACAATTGTCAGCACACAAGCACAAGGATTCACGTACATACTTATATATCCATACAAATACCTTATAAATGAAAAATTCCCTGATTCATTTTCAAAAACAGTACTTATTTAAAATATAAATCATAAATAATTTATCCTTAAGGAATATGTTTTTGTCTGGATCTATTGTTATCTTTTATATTTGTGATAGTGGGTGTGGTATAGATATATTATCATTAGCACAAGTATGGGTTCTTTAGGGTTTGTCACATGGAACATTAATGGAGCCGGTAGCCAACGTAAAAAATATAGGATTTTTAACCAGATTAAAAGATTAAAGGCGGATGTTGTATTACTACAAGAAATTCATAAATTGGCCTCAACTGTAGATGAGCTAAAATCTTCAGAGTTTCCTAATGTATTCTCAGCCTGTTATAATTCAAGACAAAGAGGGGTAGCAATTTTAATACATAAAAATGTTAACTTCACAGTATTAGATCAGGTTATAGACCCACACGGTAGATATATAATATTAAAGTTATCAATATTTAGACAAAATTATTGTATAGTTAGCATATATGGGCCGAATGTAGACGACGCTTCTTTTTTTCATGACTTTTTTTCCACTCTATCAAAGCACATGGATTCCTCACTGGTATTGGGAGGTGATCTCAACTTTGGTTTAAATGACAAAATAGACAGACTGAATACAGTGGGAACTCAACGCAGTTGGCAATCTATAAATATATTTAAACAGTATATGAATGATTATGGGCTCTGCGATGCATGGCGTGCTTTTCACCCTAATAGCAAAGAATATTCTTTCTTTTCACATGTGCATAACTCATATTCTCGTATTGATTATTTCATAGTAAGCAATTCATTGCTGAACAACATTTCAGACACTAAAATACACCCTATTGCTGTCAGCGATCATGCGCCAGTTACTCTAAATTTAGATAATAAAAAAGAAACAACAAAAAATATAAATTGGAGATTAAATACATCACTACTTCAAGAAGAAGAATTTTTGCAATACTTTAAAAAAGAATGGGCATCGTATTTAGAGATTAATGAATTGCCAGGAACATCAGCAAGTACGCTTTGGGAGGCTGGGAAAGCAGTCATGAGAGGTAAAATAATATCCTATTCAACAAATAAAAAGAAAAAAGAAAATAAACGTATTGAGGAATTAGAGAAATCCATTAAACTATTACAAGGTCTACAAGGAGAGGAAACACAGCAAAAGCTACGCAAATTAAAATTAGAACTAAATGAATATATTGATAAGAAAAATAAATTCTTGATACAAAGACTCAGATTAGATAATTTTGAATACGGTAATAAATCAGGGAGCTTCTTAGCTAATCAACTCAAATTAAACAAAGAAAAAACATCTATATATGGTATTAAAGATAAAGATGGAAATATAATTCATGATGAGGGAAAAATAAACAATGTTTTTAAAGATTTCTATAAAACTCTATACACTCCACAAATAAATCCATCTAATGAGGATATTAATGAATTCTTGGAGAAAGTAACACTACCAAAACTAGATGTTAGTCAATCATCAAAACTAGACTCACCATTAACATCAGATGAGCTCCATGAAGCAATTAAAAGCATGCCTAATAAGAAATCTCCAGGACCTGATGGCTATCCAGTGGAATTCTATAAAGAATTCTGGGATATACTGGAACCGATATTCTATAGAGTGCTACTTGAGTCAGAAGGAAATGGCAGGCTACCAACACATATGAATTCAGCCAATATTAGTCTCTTATTAAAATCAGGCAAAGACCCAGTATTACCTACCAGTTATCGTCCAATCTCTCTTATTAATGTTGATGTTAAAATAATTTGTAAAGTCTTATCAAAAAGACTAGAGAAGATAACTCCTGTTATTATACATCCAGACCAAACCGGATTCATAAAAGGAAGACACTCGAACACAAACACTCGCAGATTATATAATGTAATAGAGTATTCGTATTTTAAAAATATTGAAACAGCTATTTTTTCTTTAGATGCTGAAAAAGCTTTCGATAGAGTGAATTGGAATTTCTTATTTGCTACCTTAAATAAATTTGGTTTTGGGAATTACTTCATTAACTGGTTAAAAATATTATATAGTTCACCAACAGCGTGCGTCAGGACAAATAATCAATTATCTTCAAGCTTCTGTTTACAGAGGGGGACCAGGCAAGGTTGCCCACTTTCACCAGCATTATTTGCTATTTTTATTGAACCTTTAGCAGCAGCAATAAGGCAAAGTGCTGATATTAAAGGCATAAAGGGTAGAAACATAGAACATAAAATTAGTCTCTATGCTGACGATGTTTTGCTTTTTCTTGAGAACTCAGGAAACTCAATATCCAATGTTATCAAGTTAATAAACTCATTTTCAAAAGTTTCTGATTATTCTATAAACTGGACAAAATCTACAGTTCTTCCAATAAATTGTGTGTTTAATAATTCTCTTAATGAAAGACTACAATCAGGTAACATTAAATATTTAGGTGTTAATATCTCTCCTAAATTGGAGGATTTAATAAAATTAAATCATATCCCACTATTAAAGAAAATTGAAGACGATCTTACTAGATGGAGATCTCTACCCATATCACTTATGGGAAGAGTTGCCTCAGTAAAAATGATGGTGCTGCCGAGAATAAATTATTTATTCTCAATGATTCCAAATAAACCTTCAACTGAATTGTTTAAGTCCCTGGACTCTTCTATATCTAAATTCCTTTGGAAAAATAAAACTCCACGTATTAGTTTAAAAACATTACAGAAAACTAAAGATACCGGAGGATTAGAACTTCCAAACTTTTATTACTACTATTTAGCCAACAGGTTACAATATATATCAAAGTGGTTGAAACCGAATGCACTAGATGAAACTTGGATAGATATAGAACAAACTTTATGTAATAATATTAGGATTTCAGATCTACCATTTATCAGTACAGATTTAAAAAGACATGTCTGCTTTAAGAGCATCAATATTAGCTCATCTCTGACAGCATGGTGGGAGTATCTGAAAATGACAAAGTCTTCACTACTCCCATGTAGACATACACCTCTCTGGAACAATCCTGACATTCAACAAGAAAATAATATGTTAAATTTCCCAGGTTGGAGAATGAAAGGTATTGAACGTCTGGAACACATATTTGAGGGTATAGACTTTATTCCTTTTAATAAATTAATAATACAATATGACATTGATAATAAATATTTCCTACAATACCAACAAATTAAGTCAATTGTAAAAAAGAAATTTAAGCTAAATAAAACATTGTTGGAAACACCAACATGTGTGTTAGAGTTTATTAATTTTCAACCACCCAAATTATTATCTAAAATATACAAAAAATTGTCTAGAATCAATGACTCGATAGCACTACCTGTTGAAAAATGGGAGTCAGATTTATCAATTAACTTTGAACAAAAAATTTGGTCTCAAGTATGTTCAAATACTTTTAAATTGACTAGAATCTCCAATTTACAATTAATACAATATAAGGTTCTCTATAGAGTACATTATACAGGTCAGCGAATGTTTAAGATGGGCTTTACACCATCTAACAAGTGCTCACAGTGCATAAGTAATACACCTGATGATTATATTCACGCGCTCTGGTTTTGTCCACCTGTTCAGAGGTTCTGGGTACAGGTATGTGAAGACTTGTCTAAATGTTTGAAATTTAATATCCCACTCTCTCCATCTGTTTGCTTATTGGGTATCTTTGAAGATGTTATACTAGAAAAAAATACATCCTATATGCTTTTCACTGCCTTATGCATCGCAAAGAAAACCATACTCGTAAATTGGAAAAATAAAAATATTCTTAGCATTAATCAGTATAAAAATCTTCTGTTAGATCATATTAGTCTTGAAACAGCATCTGCCGACACATTGGATCAATCTATTTGGCATTCTTTGATCGGCTCCGTTACGTAGTGAGGGTGGGGGGTCTGGGATGTGGCCTTGTGGGGCATTGGGGCTGGAGGGGGGGGAGGTTGGGGTTTGGGGCACCAGGGGGTTGGGCTGCTTGGGCGGGGAGGACCTTGTCTTCGACCTGGGGAGGACCGGGGGGGTTCTGGGGGATATCTGCTAGGGGCGGCATGCGGGCTCTCGGGTGGTCGGTGGCGGCAGTCATGGGTCGCCGGTCGGTGACCCGGCTGTGCTGGGGTGGTTTCGGGGCGGGTGCTGGGAGCTTGGGACTCTGGGGGCGTGTCGTCCCCGGGCTTGGGCCTGGTGGGGGTCGGGGGTCTTGAGCTCTGGCGGGCGGGTCGCCGGGCAATGGGCTGGCTGGCGCTCTGGTGCCCGGCTCTGGCCGGGGGCCCTCGGTTCGCTGGTGGGTTGGGGTTCATGTGCTGGGGGGTGGGTGTCTGGGGGCATGACTGGTGGCCAATGGGAGGGGGCGGGCAAACCCAGCCTGGGTGTCTAATGTGTTATGTGTTCTGAAAGTGGTTAATATGAAGGGTGGGTGTAGTATTTCTTCTGGGGTGGGGATTAGGTGGATGTCCTTGATGATGGCCTTGGACTATGCTTGGCCGGTGTGCGGGCCCTGGTTGGGGCCTGTTCTTGGTGCTTCCTGGCTCTGTCGGCGGTTGGGCGGGCGCTCTTGGCCGTGTCGTCCATGTTGGACTTTGTGTCTTCTTGGGCGGCGGGCTAACTGCGGTTCGCAGGGGTCGTGGCGGCCCTGGTGGGTGTGGGCTGTTGGTTCTGCTGTTGGTGGCCCTCGGGGCCGTGTCCCTCTCTGGTCTTGGCTCAATGGCCTGGCGGTCGGAGAGGTGTTTCTTTTACCTCGCTCCTTGGGTGGACCTTGGCGAGCTGGGGGGGTACGCAGGGTCAGCGGGGGAGCTGACTCGCTGTGGGAGCACTGTTCCTGCAGATATTTTCTCCCCATCCCTCAACACGCACCTCCGCCCTCTTCATCTTAAATTAATACATGTAGGGAATTTGGGTCTCGGGTGTGCTGCAATGGTTTTACATCTCTGTTGTTAAGAGCACCTGGGACTCAATTTTATATACACTTTAGACATTCATTCATAAACATCTTCATAAAAGTCACATATAGGGAATGGAGTGAGCACTATGGCTATGGGTGGCGGGATGACATCAATCTCGCCCCCATGCCTATGCTCACTCAACATTATGCATCTAGACAATTAGGGCCTGGGTTAGAGTTGGAGTGGAGGGGAAACTGGTATAATGCTAGCCTTTGCTCCTTCTCTTTCCTTTTTAAGTACACTTTACAACAACACTCACCAACAGTACATTTGGGGACGGGGGTGTGTGTGTCGGGGTCTTGATTTGTTAATTTCATTTTTATTTATTATGTATTTATTTATATATTATTTATTTATTTTTCTCTTGCCCCCCTGGTTGCCTTGCGGACATTCTGGGGGTGGGCCGTCAGGGGTGTGCTGGGGTGTGGGGGGGTTCGGGGCCTGTGGGTTCGCCGTGGGCGGGGCTGGCAGTGCGCTCCCTCTGGGGCTGCTTGGGCTCGGGTGTCCTGTCCTGTCGGCGGGGCGCGGGGTGGGCCGGATCTTGGACGTCTGCTGCTCTCCACCCCAGAATGAATGGGTCTACCTCCTGGGTTTGGATGTGGGCTGCCCCATGTAGGGAGCAGGTACATGTCTTGGACCTAGGGGGTATAGAGTGTGCATCGGGATTATGAATGGAGCGTGTCGTTATTGTTTGTCTTTCTGTGACTGAGGGTGAGGATGAGGGTGGGTCTGAATGAGTGTGTCTGTGTATGAATGTTTAAGTGTCAGGCTGGGACTTGGACTGCCCCCTCTCTGATACTTCTGAGGCTGCTTAGTGTCGCGCTCCTGCCACGTGGCCCCCTGGTGGGTGTTCCTCTGCCTGCGGGCGTGCTTGGGGCCCTCACTATCTGGGGCTGGGCGCTTGGGCGTTTGTCGGCTCGGCCTGGTGGCTGCCTGGTGGGGCTCGGGTCCTCTGGTCCTGTCGGGTCTGGACCTGAGGGATGGGCGTCCCCGGTGCCCGAGCCTCGGTGACCGGCCCTGGGGCTACGTCGGTGCGGCGGGCTCCGGCGGGGGCTTGTGTATTGTCGCTGTTGACCCCGGGGGGTCATTGTGTGTGGTCCCTGGTGGGGTTCGTCCGGTTCTTCCACTTGGTCGGATCTGGGGAGTGGACGAGTGGCTCGTCCTGTTCGGGTGGTCCTGGGGACTCTGGGCTCGGGGTCCTTCCTGGGGTCTTGGGCTTTGATCGCCCCTTCGTCTGTCTCGGGCTTTGGGGGGACGGGTCTCTGATGCTTCACAGTCGCTACTAAATGTTCTATTGGAGGGACCTTATTCACTTATGCATGCTCACAACCACACACAAATGGATGCAGGGATGTATATGTAGATGTATGTAGATGGGTATATAACTGAATATAAATATATATGTATGTATATTGTATATATATTTGTAGGTATGGGTATGTGTATTTATAGAAATCTACTGCAAGGTCATGAATATTATCAGTCTTTATGTTTGTATGTTTAGTTGCTGTGTTCTGTCATGTGCTTTGCAGGATTGTGTACGGAGGTTTGGTGTGTTTGCATTGTGCTCTTTCTGTGGATAATTGTTGTTTTGTTGTCTCACTTTCTCTTTTCTTTCTTTCTTTCTCTCTATTAATAAAAAAAAGAAAAAATAAATAAATAAATAAAAAAAAATAATACATATTGGAGTGAGAGGATGGCTATAAGGTGTGAAGGGAGGCCATCTATAAATGGAAAAAAAAAAGAAACGTGATCGTGGAGAAGAATTTTTTATGTTTTCCAGGTGAACTACAGGAGAATGACTTGAATGTTGCAAAGTATCACAAAGGTACAATATCTAATTTTCTGTCTTAAACAATAATATCTTAATCAAGATGTTTGAATAAAATTACTTTAAAACCATAACCTTCACAAAGTTGGTATTTACTGCAGAACTGTTAATTTACATTATAGTTTTATATTATTAGTTATGGGTCAAGTTGTTTTCAAAGCTCTGAATGGACTTGCACCTCTCTACATCTCAGAACTTTTGAAAGTCCATCAGCCCGGCAGAGCTTTACGATCTGCCAGTCAACACCTGCTGGAGGTGCCTCGCTCAAGGTACAAACA
>JBBPBX010085837.1:0-15015 GCA_038048925.1 Garcialebias charrua | reverse complement strand
TACAGGTAACCCCCGACCTACGACCCCATCGACCTGCGAACCACGGGACCTACGAACATATCATATTTAATAAAAATATGAAATTACTGTATTAAAAAAAAAAAAAAAATTTTTTTTTTTTGTGTTTAAATGTTCTTAATTTCATGTGTACATCACTTTGTTGCAGCTCTGGTTGTTTTAAAGGCTTTATAAATAATAATTATGATAAAAAAGATCATTTCTGATCATTTTTGAGCAATTTTTGAGCAATCTTGGGCAACAGGAAGTAGGTCTTCAGTTTACACGGTCACAAATTAATGTAGAACACCGGACGCTATTTTAGGTTCAGTCACTGGGGTCTCCGGTCACAAATTAATGTAGAACACCGGACGCCATCTTAGGTTAGCTGCCGAGAGCCGGACGAAGACTGGTGACCAGGATGGCTTCATATGGATTAATTACTAGCTGGAAACGTCTCTGTGAACTTTGTGGATGTCTCAGGCAGCAGCGGATTTATCGCCGATCGTGCCAGGCCGCCGTGCGAACACCTCCGGCCGGCCTGGCTACACCTCCGGCCTGGCTAGCTCCAGAGCTAACACTGGAGCTAACACGGGAGCCGGCCTTTTGAACACTGGTGACCAGGATCGCATCATATGGATTAATTACTAGCTGGAATAGCTCTGTGGACGTCTCAGGCTGGAGCAGCGGCTGGAGCAGCAGCTGCAGATTGATCGCGCCGCCGCTCCAACACTAGCTCATGGCTTGGCTAGCAGAAGCTAGCCAGCTAGCTAACACAGGTCTGGAGCAGCTGCGGTGGCTTGCCGGCCCCCGCGCTGCTTGGCCCGAAAACAATCAACGCATGGCAACCTATGTCGGCTTTGACCATCTCAAAGTAAGAAAATATATTTTTATTTATTCTGTAAATGTGAATAGCAATGTTTAACATTACAGTACACTACTGTACATGCTTAAATGTGTGCGCGCGCTCCGTTAGCATGATAAATAAAGGTTGAATGAATGAATGAATGAATAATTTTTTTTTTTTAATATAATTTTCACCCCCTACCTACGAACGGATCGAGCTGCGAACGGTTCTTAGGTCCCAAACTCGTTCGTAGGTCGGGGGTTCCCTGTATACCCTTTTTAATTCTGCCATTTCTAACTTCCGTTCTAAACGACCTGTTTATGATAATGAGCTCTGAAGTCCACGCCCGTCAAAACTCTGTCTCCGCCCTCTGTAACTGCCAGTATCTCAAATCTGTTGTTGTTTTAAAATTAGCCTTTTTTTATTACTCGTTTTACTTACTGTTAGTGCTAGCTTAAAAGATAACTTACTGAAAGCTGTTTGTGTGCGCCGCCATTAGCTGCTCCTATTATCATGCCCTCCCGAATCCGAGCTCTTCCTCCTCCTTCGGTAACAAACAGCCCGCGTAGCTCCTGCTAGTTGCATGCGGCGCTTTGGTCCACGGTTGCACATCCAATCCAGACAAACGCAAACTTCACAGAGTGTTTCCAGTTAATTTATCCGTATGAGGCAACCTAACCTCTGACCGGACCGGACCCACACTGTCCTCAAAAGCCAGCAGCTAACTGCAGCCCGATCTCTCCGAAAGAAAAAAAAAAAAAAGATGCCGTGGCCGGGACGCGAACCCCGGTCATTTGGGTGCGACACCAGTGTATTAACTCACTGACCTACAGGTTCAGTTGAACAACAGCAGTCCTTCATCGTATAAGAAATACATACAACCACCTACTTTTAGAACGCTGGAGTTTTGATTAGATTTTGATGAAGTGAAAGGTATTCTTAAAATAAATAAGTTGCTAATCTGAAAATATATCGATCAGTGGTGCTTGATGGTACAGACTGTCGCCCCGCGAGAGAGTGTGTGTGTGCACAGTTTTCTGCCGGCTGCGCGTTGGGAGCGATCGCTATTACACTAAAAATTGAACTAAAACGTAAAAATAACAATTATAAAGTATTATTATGTCGATGTATATATCTAGTCTCACCCCGATTTCTCCGAAACAAAAGGCTTTAAAAAAAAGGGGGAAAAAAAAGATGCCGTGGACAGGATGCGATCCCTGCTCTCCTGCGTGCCGCTCAAGTGTCGTAACCGCTCAACCAAACTGACAGTTGTGCAAAAGCAGTCCTTCATCATATAAGAAACAAGTCCAAACCGCGAGAGTGTGTGTGCACAGTTTCAACGAGACAGAGTTCATTCAAACAAGGTAATAAAACATTCTGGTTTTACTCAAGATGTGCTGCGTGGCTGGCCCCCCCGGGGGCTAAATAAATGAATAAATAAATAAATGACCGCCAGGTCAGCTCCAAAGCTGCTCGGCAACCGTGACGTGTATTTTACTGAAGTGGGTTGAGCCGCACCAGGGGTTGCTAGTTGAGGGGCTGGACTCAGGTTTGAGGAGGGTTGTCCTCTCGCTTGTGACGTCACATGCGAGAGTATTTTAAACCGAAGCGTAATTTTCACAGTAAAATAAATCTACTTAGAGTAAATAAACCACTGGGTGCATTTTTTTGGCACAAGAACGTTTTTTTTATGAAGTAAATACCCAAAGTTGAGTAAAAAAAAACATTAAAAAGTGAATTTTGCATGTGTGGTCCCCTTTAAACACTAAACAATTACAGGTAGTCCCCGACTTACGAGCGCTCTGACCTACGAGGTTCCGGACTTACGAGCTGGCGAATTTTTGGAAAAAACGCAAAAAATACAGAGTTTTTCTGTGTTTTTTCACCACAGTTCGTTAGCTAAACATGTGGACACACGTTTCCGATCATTTTTATGCACTCGTAAGCAGTTTTTCGATGAAAAACGAGTGTTTGTAGTCGCGCTAGCAAAACCGTTCCAACTTACGAGCGAAATTCCGGACTTACGAGACACGTGGCGGCCGTTCCGAATTACGAGATTTCCGTGTTACGAGCAACTCGTTGTAACGGAACTCGCTCGTAAGTCGGGGACTACCTGTAATAAACAAGCATAAAATGAAATAATAAAAGTTTAGTACTGTCCTGAGTTTTTTGCATTGAAGTTTTTCATAGTAGTAAAAAAAGTATAAAAAGTTTCACCAACACCAAAACACCAACATTTGATAAACATAATCATAAAATGAAATAGAGTGTAATACTGTCCTGAGTTTTTTCATAGTAGTTTTCCATAGTAGTATAAAAGTATAAAAAGTTTCACCAACAGCAAAAATGAAATAGAGTGTAATACTGTCCCGAAGTATAAAGTATAAAAAGTATATCTATAAAATAAATGAAGGTTCTGGCATTTGACATTTGTAAAGAGTGACAAAGCAGCATATGGGGTTAATGTACACAGTATATGTATGAGGTAGTTGATATTGGTATAGAAACAAAGTGGCATTATGCAATAAGGCTAGTAAAAAGAATATATACTGTATATCAGCAGTAGTGTAGATATAAAAAGTCTAGATGTAAACAGTAGTAATAAATGTAAACAGTAGTAATAAATGTAAACAGTAGTAATAAATGTCAACAGTAAATGTAAACAGTAGTATGACTATAGGCAGTAATGTAATACAAACAGTGCAAATATGAGAAGTAGTGCAAACTGAATGAGCACATGACCGAGAGTTTAGTGAATAACCCGTTTGATGACACAGAGTCCAGTGTTAAAATCTTTGTGTTGTGTGGTAATGTGTGAGAAAGTTTTTTGTGTTAAGGCAGTTCAAATGGGAGGGGAGGCAGAGCAGGCAGAGTGTTTAGCATTCTGACTGCCTGATGAACAGAGCTGTCTCTCAGTCTGCTGGTTCGAGCCTGGAGACTCCTCAGTCTCCTCCCTGATGGCAGCAGTCTGAAGCGGCTGTGTAGTGGGTGTGTGGGATCACCTGCCATGCGGTGGGCTTTCCGAGTGAGGCGTTTGCTGTGTAAGTCCTGCAGTGAGGGCAAGGAGGTGCCGACGATCTTCTCAGCTGCTCTCACAATGCGCTGGAGGCTCTTGCGGCAGGATGCAGTACATGCACCAAACCACACAGTGATGCAGCTGGTCAGGACACTTTCTATGGCACCTCTGTAGAAGGTGCACATGATGGGGGTTGAAGCTCCAGCCCTTTTCAGCTTGCGGAGAAAGTAGAGGCGCTGGTGAGCCTTCTTGGCCAGTGCTGCAGTGTTCCTGCTCCAGGACAGGTCCTTTGAGACGTGCACTCCCAGGAACTTGGTGCTGTCCACTCTCTCCACTGCGGTGCTGTTGATGGTCAGAGGGGCATGTTGTGCATCCCTCTTCCTGAAGTCCACGACAATCTCCTTTGTCTTCTCCACGTTGAGAGTGAGATTGTTGTGTCCGCACCACAAGGCCAAGCGGCTCACCTCGTTCCTGTAGTCCGTCTCATCGTTGTTGCTGATGAGACCTACCACTGTTGTGTCGTCCGCAAACTTGATGAAGTGGTTGGAGCTGTACGATGGTGTGCAGTCGTGTGTTAGCAGGGTGAATAGAAGGGGGCTCAGCACACATCCTTGTGGGGCTCCTGTATTCAATGTGATGGTGCTGGATGTGTTATTCCCGACCCGTACTGTCTGTGGTCTCCCGGTCAGGAAGTCTAGCAGCCAGTTACACATTGAGGTGTTCAGCCCCAGACTGTCCAGTTTATGGATGAGCTGTTGGGGGATGATGGTGTTGAATGCCGAGCTGAAGTCGATGAACAGCATTCTAACATAGGAGTCCTTCGTGTCCAGATGTGTGAGAGCTGTGTGGAGGGCAGAGGAGATGGCATCGTCGGTTGAGCGATTAGACCGATATGCAAATTGGAAGGGATCCAGGGAGGCAGGGAGGACATACGTCCACGACCATGTAACATACGTCCACGACCATGTAACATACGTCCACGACCATGTAACATACGTCCACGACCATGTAACATACGTCCACGACCATGTAACATACGTCCACGACCATGTAACATACGTCCACGACCATGTAACATACGTCCACGACCATGTAACATACGTCCATGACCATGTAACATACGTCCATGACCATGTAACATACGTCCATGACCATGTAACATACGTCCATGACCATGTAACATACGTCCATGACCATGTAACATACGTCCACGACCATGTAACATACGTCCACGACCATGTAACATACGTCCACGACCATGTAACATACGTCCACGACCATGTAACATACCTCCATGACCATGTAACATACCTCCATGACCATGTAACATACCTCCATGACCATGTAACATACGTCCATGACCATGTAACATACGTCCATGACCATGTAACATACGTCCACGACCATGTAACATACATCCATGACCATGTAACATACGTCCATGACCATGTAACATACGTCCATGACCATCTAACATACGTCCATGACTAGGCATGTAACGGTACAACGTCCATGACCATGTAACATACGTCTATGACTATGTAACATACGTCCATGACCACGTAAGGTAGATGTTAAAGTGACTGAAGGCTTTCAAACCACACAGTCGTCTCGTCTCAGATTAGACATGAATCACAGTCTGATGGAACAGAATCTACATTTTGGATCATCTCCAAACAGAAGCAGTCTTCTTCAGAAACACATCTTCTAAAAGAGCTCATCACAAATATATTCAACGTGAGTGTTCTGTCCACGTCCACACCAACACTCATCAGACCTGGACGTCTTCATTCACCCTCACTGAACCTGTGGTCACCAATCGCCTTTAAATTAAATAGAATCTCATTTTAACATGGTGGATCAGTTGATAGAGCTGCTGCCTCTCAGCGAGCAAGGCACTGGTCCAAATCCCGGCCGGGGCCTTTCTGTGTGTAGTTTGCATGTTCTCTCCGTGCTGCGTGGGTTTTCTCCAGTTTCCTCCCACAGACCAAAAACATGCATGTTAGACTGATGGTGACTCTGAATTGTCTCTGTGTCCCTGTGATGGACTGGAGACCTGTCCAGGTGTCCCTGTGATGGACTGAGACCTGTCCAGGTGTCCCTGTGATGGACTGAGACCTGTCCAGGTGTCCCTGTGATGGACTGGAGACCTGTCCAGGTGTCCCTGTGATGGACTGAGACCTGTCCAGGTGTCCCTGTGATGGACTGGAGACCTGTCCAGGTGTCCCTGTGATGGACTGGAGACCTGTCCAGGTGTCCCTGTGATGGACTGAGACCTGTCCAGGTGTCCCTGTGATGGACTGAGACCTGTCCAGGTGTCCCTGTGATGGACTGAGACCTGTCCAGGTGTCCCTGTGATGGACTGAGACCTGTCCAGGTGTCCCTGTGATGGACTGAGACCTGTCCAGGTGTCCCTGTGATGGACTGAGACCTGTCCAGGTGTCCCTGTGATGGACTGAGACCTGTCCAGGTGTCCCTGTGATGGACTGAGACCTGTCCAGGTGTCCCTGTGATGGACTGAGACCTGTCCAGGTGTCTCTGTGATGGACTGAGACCTGTCCAGGTGTCCCTGTGATGGACTGAGACCTGTCCAGGTGTCCCTGTGATGGACTGAGACCTGTCCAGGTGTCCCTGTGATGGACTGAGACCTGTCCAGGTGTCCCTGTGATGGACTGAGACCTGTCCAGGTGTCCTCACCTCTGACACAGTGACACAAAAAGGACAAAGCAGGTAAATGGATGGATTTTAACATTTAACATTGTTTGAATGGCACCATGTGACAAAGTGTCCTCCTACTAAAACCAGATGATCACCAGTTAAAAACAGTTTAACCAGTTAACAGTTCTTTTTGTTTGACCAGTAACTTGATTCACATCATCATCAGTAATGATTATTTAACCACCTGTCCTCCTCACAGAGACAAACACTTTCCACCTGCCGTGAAACTGACGAGGCTCAACAGGAACAAGACACTGATGGAAAACACGCGCGCGCGCGCACGGACACGCGCATCACGTGGCAACCATTTGACAGAAAGTCATCTGATGATGATGATGATGCATGCTCAACCATCTGATGATGATGATGCATGCTCAACCATCTGATGATGGTTTTTGTTGACGATCTCCTGCGAATAAACAAGTTGTTACATGTTCACAGAAAACACCTTTACCTGCTGCTGACCGTGTCTCCGTCACCACCCACGTACCTGTGGTGCCAGAAGGTGTAAGCAGGTCCGTGTCGTGTCCCACGGTCACTCATGTTCGCTCATGTCCACGCGCCTGTTGAAGGCAGCTCCAAGAACAAGCTAACGTTAGCGCTAGCTCAAAAAGGATAAATATAATTTTAAAAAAGCTCCGTGTTTTTTAACAAAACACAAAAATAACACCATGAAATGCGCCGCTTATCTCAGCACTTTTAATAATTTACAGAATCAACAAAAATACACTATTTTTAATCCGCTGGTCAGAACCGCTTAGCGTCTACCTCAAACCTCAGTACTCACTTCCTGTATCTCTTCCTGCTCGCATGTGATTGGCTGAAATTAATCAACCCGAGAGATCTGATTGGATAGTTTTCTGTGAGCGATGCGCTATTGGCTGACTTCGTAACTCCGACCTGGAAACGTCAATACTATGGCTTGCCATACCACATTTTGCATATTATAATATCATTAAAGTGACGTGTGTTATTGTGTATAGCTTATGAAAGGGCGAAATTTGTCACCTAAAACGTTTTAGCCATTTTTTAATTTGATTTTTAATTTGATTTATTTATTCATTTTATAATAATAAAATACATAACAATATACAGTACACGTTAAAAAAAGAAGAAAAAAAACACAAGTATAAAATGAAAGGCAGCAGATGAAGAATTTTTTTTATTATTTTATCTGCCCCTTATCTTTTTAACAAACAATTCATACAACCAATTTCTTTAATTTCCAAAAGAAATGAAAAAAGCTTTTAACCTCCAATACAACATACAACTTCTAACTTCAACTAATTTAGATATAGGATTTTAACAATTTAAGCATTCTTTAAATATTGCCATTGATTTAGCCTCTTTAACATCATTCATCATTGGGCAGCACGGTTGCACAACTGGTAGAGCTGCTGCCTCTCAGCGAGCAGGTCCCCGGTTCAAATCCCGGTCCGGGGCCTTTCTGGGTGGAGTTTGCATGTTCTCTCCGTGCACGCGTGGGTTTTCTCCCACAGTCCAAAAACATGCATGTTAGGCTGATTGGTGACTCTAAATTGACCCTGGGTGTGAGTGAAACAGGTCCCTCTTGTAAATGAGTCCCTGTGGCTCAACGAGGCTAGCCTGTATAAATAAAGGTTGAATTGTAAGAGGAGGTGAAGAGACGACACAGGAGACAGGCTGAAGAACTTCACCTTTTAATCAACTCCTACTAAACTGGCGGGAACCCGCCCAACACTGCTTTATATACCCACATAACATCCGGTCCTCTGGACCTTTCACAATAAAAGCATCCTGTAATACATTCGGTCCACTGGGTGTGAGTAGAGCCCCCTAGTGGTCCACCACACACGCCCCCCCAGAACACCCAGTAAGGTCCATCACTAGTCCCGCATTTTAGGTTTGATCAAACGACCAGAACGGCTGAACCTGGGCCCTGCAGAACCAGTCTGATGAAGTGGAGGGCTACGAGGAGGGTCTGCAGAAGATTCGGGCTCCAATGGACGTTGAGAGTTTCCGGAAGAAGGACCGCCGTCCGTTAATAATGTGGATGGAGGTCTGCCTCTGCGAGGAGCTTGGGCCGTAACAACCTGATCATCTGACATAACATGAGCTGGTTTAAGCCTATCAATACAGACAGTCTCAGTACGACCCCCTAAATCCAAAATGAAATGTTTCGGACCTGGTTGAAGAACTCGAAACGGTCCATCATACAAAGGCTGTAGTGGTGTCCTGTGTGCATTGTGTTTGACAAAAACAAATTTAGCGGACTCCAGACTCTTAGGGACAAATGACTGCGGTAAACAATGGTGTACCGGACCGGGGACACGTAAAGGGGCCTCCTGAGGTGAAAGATGGAGCAACGGTGGAGCGAACTGTGGTGAGGGTACCTCAGGTAAAAACTCACCGGGGACGCGCACAGGCTGACCGAAAACCAGTTCAGCCGGGGAAGAGCTCAGGTCCTCTTTGGTTGCGGTACGTAACCCCAACAAAACCCAGGGAAGACGGTCAATCCAGTTGTCACCGGTCAATGCAGCACGAAGTGCAGCTTTCAATGACCTGTGAAACCGTTCACACAAACCATTAGCTTGGGGGTTGTAAGCGGTGGTCCTGTGAACGTTAGTCCCCAGACCCTTGGCCATGGTAGACCAAAGCTCCGAAACAAACTGCGGGCCCCTGTCCGATGTAATGTCTGAAGGGGGGCCGAAACGTGCAACCCAGGTAGACAAAAAGGCCCGGGCCACCACTGCAGATGTTGTGGACGTCAGAGGAACCACCTCTGGCCACCTGGTGGTCCGGTCTATCATAGTCAGCAGATGAGTAAAACCCTGTGATGGAGGCAGAGGGCCTACTAGGTCTACGTGCACATGATCAAACCGCCGACTTGGGATGGGGAAAGGTTCCAACGGTGCTTTGGTGTGTCTGTTAACCTTAGCACGCTGGCATGGGACACACGCTGCTGCCCACTCCTTAACTGCTTTACGCAGACCGGGCCAAACAAACTTTGAGCTGACCAGTTTCACAGAGGCTCTAACACCTGGGTGAGAAAGGGAATGTAAGGAGTCAAAAACGCGGCGTCGCCATGAAACTGGAACCAGGGGGCGGGGCCTGCCCGTAGATACGTCACAGAGCAGGAGAGGACCTCAATCAATCAATCAATCAATCACCTTTATTTAACCAGGTAGAGCCCGTTGAGATCGAGATCTCTTTTACAAGGGTGACCTGGTCAAGTGGTCAGCAGCACACGTCACATTGGCAATAGGCATTTGCACTTATCAAAAGAAAATAAAGAAAACTACAATCACAGTAAACAGATGTTGACAGTTCAAAACCAACAGGATATGACAGATTTCTATATACATTATATACAAAACAAGCAGACAGACCTCGGTTGGGTAAATAAAGTTAAAAAATCAACAATGACATGTATATTGGATAAGTAATGGTTAGAAACATCTGCAATGGTCAAGTTTCTTGATGACATTTTCTACTACGGTTGACATAAAGGATCCAGGAGAGATGAATGTTGATAGTTTCAGATCTTTCTGTAAGTTGTTCCAGGCTGAGGGGACGGCGAAGCTGAATGCTCTTTTTCCTAGTTCAGTTCTGACAGGAGGAACTGACAGGAGGACTAAATCGTTAGAGCGCAGGGAGTAATGACTGTGTGATGTTTGTATTAAGGAGGTGAGGTATGACGGGACTAGGTTTAGGAGGGTCTTGTAGATGAAGGATATCCAGTGAGTGTATCTGCGAGTGCTGAGAGATGACCAGCCAGATTTTACGTAAAGCTCACAGTGATGAGTGCGATAACTGGAGTCAGTAATGAACCGAAGGGCACCGTGGTAAATGGAGTCTAAGGACTGTAGGTATTTTGATGCAGCACTCATGTACAGCACGTCACCATAATCTAGTATTGGCATGAATGTTGCAGCTACTAATGTTCTCCTGGCTTTGCATGAGAAGCAGGATTTGTTTCTGAAGAAGAAACCTACACAGTAAAAATGCCAGTGTTAAAATCTCAGGTGTAGTGTTAAATAAAGAGTGTGAGTGTTGTTTTAACATCACACAGCTTTAAAAAAACACTGCCTGCGTAATATTCGTCATATTTGCATTGTTAAATTCCAGTGCTAATTGGGTGGTGTTGCTTTAAGCCCCGCCTTCGCGTAACGTCTGCAGGGTGCCTTCTACTTTCTGTCGTGTTGCCACCAGTCACTGGTCGATATGGCTTCTGTTCGCACACGAAAGACACAATTCTTTCCTAAAGGTAAGCTAAATATCTGTACATGACTATTGTTTTGTTGGGAATGTGCTTTTTAGTTTGAAATATTGGCGATGTGTTATGTAAAAAGCTAACATTGCAAACAGCTAGCTTCAGAGGAGTTCATTTTCCGTAAGGTTACTCAAAATAATAATAAAAAAAGGTTTTAATCCAACATAAATGTCGAATGTTTTCAACTATTTTACATAATTTATGGTTTCATTGTGGCTGTTGTCTGGTTCGTCCTGTTGCTGGGTAAACTTTTGAGACGGAACGCAAAAGAGCGCGAAAAAAGTCCACCATAGAGCTCCGTAGATTAGACGTAAAGCAATTTTTGACGTAAATCCAAACATACGTTCTGCACCACATGTACAGTTCTGTATTACCAAGCACTTAGCCTATCCTAACACAGTGCCCTACATAATAAAAAAAACACACGTATGTTTTTGAGCCATAATGAAGTGAAAAAAAGAGTTAATGGCCTATATTTGCTGGTGACTCGTATTCTTACGTCCATCCTCCGTATTCCGTATTGCGTTTACGACGTAAAACCAACGTCCGCCTCTGTCTATCCGCCGTACTCCGTTTACGACGTAAAACAGAAACAGCGTTCATAGTACAGTACTGTACCAGTAGCAAAGCAAGTCACATTACGGACTGCGGTAAAGTGAGCCTCCACTCAGCTCCGTCAGCTCTCACTAGCGTATTTGTGCACGTTTACAAGATACGGAAATGCTGCGGCGACTAGCTGCGTGTTGCTTTTGTTGTCGTACGGCTAGCCGGCAGGGAGTGGATTCTGACGACTAGCTAGCTAGCTCAACACTCTAGCTTGGATAAAGTTTAGCTGAAAGAGCTAACGTGTTCAAAGTGATAGTGGAAGGGATAAATAGCTGGTTTTTAACATCTGTAAGGTGTTGTTAAAGCTTGGATCTTGTCCCTTTTGTGCTCTGCAGAAATGCTGTGTTCAAGTGGCATCAGACAGTCCAGAAATGGGTTTGTGTTCCAGTAACAGATGACTGCTATGATTACTTGAAATTCATGCACGAGGGTAAGTTGAGTACTAATTATGATGTTGTAGCAGCTGCCATTAAATGAAGTAAGCTTAACGTAGTTTATCTCAAATTATGCCCAGAATGCTTATTAATCAACCCCTGTCTTTGTTCAAGTAATAATTAAGTCATTATTTTTCATAAAAATGGTGATGTCAAACAATATGGGTAACTTTAAAGACAAAATGTACCATTTCAACCACCAGTTCATTGTCTGAAAATGCTATTCAAAATATTTTCTAATTATAAATTTAATTGGCTCTTACAAGTTCTAACCGTATGCTATAAATTAGTTAAGGTGTGTATTTTTTTTCCTTCCAGTTTATGCTAAATTCAATTTGTCAAGTGAAATATGTGTAGACCTGAAAGACTCTTCTGGAGTTGATGTGGATTCTGACATTTTTGATGAACTCCTGAGGTCTGCAACAGTATCTTTCAAAAGTAGTCACTAAGCACTTTGGTAAGATTTAAAAGCATTAAAACAAGTGTTCCTTCTAATGCATTTTAAAAATATATAAATCAAAAGTTAAGTTCAACTTGTAATGTCTTCTAAACTTTATACAGTGGGCGTCGTTGACGAGAGTGAGGTAACAGACGCTTCCTTCAGTTCTGAGTCAGCCTCGTCACTTGAATCTTCAAGCTCAGCAAGCTCATCTACAGTGATCACAGAGAAGACGACTGGTTGAAGGACCACCTGATGGCAAAACATGTGAGTTGTGTCAAGGTGGAAAATAGAATGATCCATTTTAAAATTCATTCATTTAAAGGCAAGCTAAAAGTAGCATCAGTCCATCCACCCACCCATCCATCCATCCATCCACCTACACACCCATCATCCATACCCACACATCCATCTGTCCATCGATACATCCATCCACACTTCCATCTATCCACCCATCAATCCATCCACCCACTCATCCATCCGTCCACCCTTCCATCTATCCATCCTTCCACCCATTCATCCACCCACCCATCCATCCATACATCCATCCACACTTCCATCTATCCACCCATCAATCCATCCACCCACTCATCCATCCGTCCACCCTTCCATCTATCCATCCTTCCACCCATTCATCCATCCACACATCCATCCATCTACTCATCCATCCATACATACATCCACGCTTCCATCCATCCATCTACTTATCCTGTTGTCCCTTTCCAGGTCAGGGGCAACTGGTGCCTATCTCCAGCACTCACTGTACGAGAGGTGGAGGACATCCATCACAGAGCTAAAAGTATAAAATAAAATATGGACAGCTAAATAGCATAAAGTATGCAGAAGTAGTTTGGTTGCAAAAAAAAATACTTAAAAATAAAAAACAGGATACCAGCCAGTCAGAATTTTCTGGATCTTGCAGTGACATTCTGCTCATGTGTACAGGTGGCTGGCAGGTTGCATGTTGAGCTGCAGCGAGTCAGTGGAGCTGTTCCTGTGAGTCTTTCCTGGGCGGACGAGTCATCAGAGAATTCCAGTGAATGTAGCTGCTACGAGGTCATGGACACCAACGGAGAGATCGTCCACATGTCCAAAAGGCTCAGCTGCAGGGTAAGAAAGCCCACACCTCTTGCATACCTGCAAACTAGTCACCTTTCGGCGAAAATCGCCGTTTTCAAAGCAAAATATATCATTTATGTGATTCGTGTAGATCCGATGAGTTTTTGTTTTTGAGGAAGAGGGGGGGGGGGTCAGACCCGTGACTGCATCAGAATGCATCATTTCCCACTGACTGGATTTCAAGACGCAGTGAGACATCTTGTCGACAATAAAACATCTTTGTTGGAGCGCGAGATTTACCCAATCAGTCTCAAGACAGACTATAGTGGGCGGGACATCTATGGCCGCAGCCAAGTAAGCGCGAGTTCAGGGCTCTGGTTCAACAGAGCGAGTGGGGAGGCGAAAACAGATTAGAGGCGGTGTTTTACAAATGACTGACGCAGAGCCAAGTCCTCTAGTGTGGGAGCTCCACCACGCTTCATAAAAAATAAAAAAAACTGCGCGAGCGCGACATGTGCTTTGAAAAGTGACGACACTACACAGGAGAACCAACGTAAACATGACCGAGTCGTAAACTAACAGCAGCAGTAAGTCTCTTCATTAAACCATTTGTTCCGTTTCAAAGTGAGAAAACATGTCAGTCTCTGCTCTGTTTTGAATGCCTCTTTTTATTTTTTGACTATCATCTTTTTAGTGTCCTAATTATATTGGGATATGTTAATAAATGTATTTTTTCCTAAAGTCAAAAGTCGTTAAAGAGCAAATTTTTCTTTATGCTGTAGATGAGAAAGAGCCCAGTAACGCACATTGTCTGTAAAGTAAAATAGTTCAAATCAGTGATGCTGTTCTGAGTCTATCACTAAATCAGAAAACTGTAAAAAGCCCCTCCTAAATTTACTGTTGGTTATTAAAATGTCACCTGTTCATTGGGTAAAGTTAATATTTTTATACATGCAGTTGAGTGTCATTATTGTTTAGTAAAATGGCATGTTGTGTTACCAATAAAACTAAATAAAAATTAACAAATTAAAAGTCAGTTGCACCCCTAAAGTCACTGTGATAAATTGTCACATTAATTTCATTATCTTAGCCACAGGAGTGAGTTTAAAAACAGGATGATGTCTATATGAACTATAGTTGAATGAGGTGTCTCTAAAATATCCTGATTCATGATCATTAATAATTTAAACAATTTTTTAATCTGTCCACAGGACCTGACTTTATTTTGTTAGATGTCTCTAAAATAGTTATTGAATCAAGTGTTTACATGTAGGTGAACATAGATGTTTAACAACTTGTTAAAATACACCAGAAAAAAAGGAAATGGCATCTACTTTATTCAAAATTTTCTGGCAAAACATTTAAGAAATGAGTTTTTACTGTTAATAATAATAATGAATTTAATTTATAACGCACTTTTCATTAATGAAAATCTCAAAGTGCTAAAATGTTCTGCTGTATTTGGCTTGCTGCTGTTGTTGTTTGTTAATTTTTTGGTTGACACAATCTTTCCTATTTATGTTCTCATTAAATTAAGTTAGTAAATGACTTTTACCTGAAGCATGTTAATAAAATTACAAAATCTCTCCGGGGGGGGGCTTGGCGCAACGTTTGTCACCTTTTTCATCCCTTCTGAGTTTGCAGGTA
>JBBPBX010085836.1:0-15015 GCA_038048925.1 Garcialebias charrua | reverse complement strand
GTGAGGCGTTTGCTGTGTAAGTCCTGCAGTGAGGGCAAGGAGGTGCCCACGATCTTCTCAGCTGCTCTCACAATGCGCTGGAGGCTCTTGCGGCAGGATGCAGTACATGCACCAAACCACACAGTGATGCAGCTGGTCAGGACACTTTCTATGGCACCTCTGTAGAAGGTGCTCATGATGGGGGTTGAAGCTCCAGCCCTTTTCAGCTTGCGGAGAAAGTAGAGACGCTGGTGAGCCTTCTTTGCCAGTGCTGCAGTGTTCCTGCTCCAGGACAGGTCCTTTGAGACGTGCACTCCCAGGAACTTGGTGCTGTCCACTCTCTCCACTGCGGTGCTGTTGATGGTCAGAGGAGGATGTTGGGCATCCCTCTTCCTGAAGTCCACAACAATCTCCTTTGTCTTCTCCACGTTGAGAGTGAGATTGTTGTGTCCGCACCACAAGGCCAGGCGGCTCACCTCGTTCCTGTAGTCCGTCTCATCGTTGTTGCTGATGAGACCTACCACTGTTGTGTCGTCCGCAAACTTGATGAAGTGGTTGGAGCTGTACGATGGTGTGCAGTCGTGTGTTAGCAGGGTGAATAGAAGGGGGCTCAGCACACATCCTTGTGGGGCCCCTGTGTTCAATGTGATGGTGCTAGATGTGTTACTCCCGATCCGTACTGTCTGTGGTCTCCCGGTCAGGAAGTCTAGCAGCCAGTTACACATTGAGGTGTTCAGCCCCAGACTGTCCAGTTTATGGATGAGCTGTTGGGGGATGATGGTGTTAAATGCCGAGCTGAAGTCGATGAACAACATTCTAACATAGGAGTCCTTCGTGTCCAGATGTGTGAGAGCTGTGTGAAGGGCAGAGGAGATGGCATCGTCGGTTGAGCGATTAGGTCGGTATGCAAATTGGAAGGGATCCAGGGAGTCAGGGAGGACAGATGTGATGCTTTTCATGACTAGCCGTTCAAAGCACTTCATCAGGATGGGGGTGAGTGCTACTGGGCGATAGTCATTGAGGCATGCGGGCGTTGCCTTCTTTGGGACAGGGATGATGGTGGTGGCTTTGAAACAGGTGGGGACGATGGCCTGGCTCAGTGAGATGTTAAAGATGTCCGTGAAGACCGCTGCGAGTTCCCCTGCACAGTCCTTCAGCACACGACCAGGTATGTTGTCAGGACCAGAGGCCTTCCGGGCGTTAATCTTGATGAATGATCGCCTTACGCTGTCTGAGGACAGCGTCAGCACCTGGCCATCAGGAGAGGGGGGGAGTTTATGTGCTGGTGTGCTGTTACTTGCCTCGAACCGAGCAAAGAACTCATTCAGTTCATTCAGCGCAGAGGCTGAGCTGTCACAGGTCTGGGGGGGTGGTTTGTAGTTTGTGATGGTCTGTATTCCCTGCCACAGACTGCGTGTATCCCTGCTGTCCTTGAAACGGTGAGCTATTTTCCCAGAATACTGCCTCTTTGCCTTTCTGATGCCCCGGTCCAGGTTGTTTCTGGCTGCCCTCAGGCCCACCTGATCTCCCGCTTTGAAGGCAGCATTCCTGGCTCTCAGGAGTCTGTAAACCTCAGCTGTCAGCCATGGCTTCTGGTTAGCCCGAACAGTGATGGTTTTAAGGTTGGTTACATCATCAATGCACTTGGTGATGTATGAACATACAGTGTCTGAGTACTCCTGGAGACATGTGGTGTTGTTTGTGGTAGCAGCTTCTTTGAACATACTCCAATCTGTGGTGTCAAAACAGTCCTGGAGTGCCTCTGAAGACCCCTCTGGCCACACTCGTATCTGCTTGCGGACTGGTTTTGTGACTTTCACCAGTGGCCTGTATGCTGGCTTTAGCATAACACAGATATGGTCAGAAGCACCAATGTGGGGGAGGGGGATGGCTCTGTAGGAATTTTTCATGGTGGTGTAAACCTGGTCCAGGGTGTTGTTTCCTCTTGTTGCAAAGTTTATGTTTCTGTATGTTTTTGGAAGAACACTCTTTAAATCTGCATGGTTGAAATCACCAGCCGTGATGAGAAAAGCATCAGGGTGGGCTGTTTGTTGCTCACTGATGTGCAGATATAGTTCATTCAGTGCCTCACCTCTATCTTTGCTGTTGGAGCTTGGGGGGACATATACAGCAACAATCAGAACAGCTGTAAACTCCCTCGGTAAAAAGAACGGTCTGCATTTAATAGTCATGAACTCCACTAAAGGTGAGCAGTGTTTGTAGACCACAGCAGCATCACGACACCATGCGTTGTTGATGTAAACACAGAGCCCCCCTCCCCATCTCTTACCTCCCTCGAGGGTTCGGTCCGCTCTGTAGCATGTTAGCTGCTCCAGCTGAATAGCATGGTCCAGAACGTTGTTGTTGAGCCACGTTTCCGTGAATACAAACACACAGCAGTCTCTCACAGTCTTTTGTGTCGTTCGCAGCAGGCGTATATAATCCAATTTGTTGTCCAAGGAGCGCACGTTAGCCAGAACCATGGATGGGATCGCCGGCCTGTGTGGGCTAGCTGCTAGCCTAGCTCTGATACCTCCGCGTTTACCCCGCTTCTGTTTCCTGTCACGCCGCTTGTGGCGTTTCCATGGCGGGCGCGGTGAAGCGTCACGCCGCTTGTGGTACTTCCACGGCGGGCGCGATGGAGGGAAGGTCCGGGCTGGCTTCCAGAGCAGCTCGCAGTCACGAAGCTCACGTAACTCCTCATCGAGCTCATGTAGCTTCTCCTGGAGTTCGCTGTTTATTCCCAAATGAGCGGTTTTTCCGACATCAAGCAGGAATTCACGGCTATACTTGCGTTCTTGAACACGTAAACATGACGAAGACGTGCCGGCAAATTGCGGCGTGCAGGACAAGACAAGATTCCTCATCATGTGGGACCACTGGACGACCACTGGACGACCACTGGACGACCACTGGACGACCACTGGACGACCACTGGATGACCACTGGACGACCACTGGACGACCACTGGACGACCACTGGACGACCACTGGACGACTGGAGCAAGCAGCCAACCCCTCCGGAATCCAAGACGATGGAACTTGGCCCTTCACTCGTCTGTACCCTTAAAAAAAAAGAATAAACTGTCATGTTTGCATCACAAAGTCTAAAATAAGACCAAGTTTGCTACTACTTTATTCACATGAGAGTAACAGGGACCTACAATTAAAACAGTACAAACAATACAGTGTGTATGTGCAGTATGTATGTATATGTTTATGTTTATGTTTATGTTTATTAAATTTGTTCATTTTTTTACAAAAGAAACAATACAAGGCAATCTCATAATGATAGTGTACAAAATGTAAAAAAATGAAAGGTGGCAGAAAGAAGAATAAATCTTATTATATCTGCCCCTTATCTCCAACAATCAGATTAAACAACAGTAGTCAAACCATGTAAACAATAATAATCTTCAACCAACTTTTTCCAACAATCAGGTTAAACAATAATATTCTTCAACCAACAGTACAAAATGACTAACTCTTTCTAGTTTTCTAACTAATACTAATACAGTACAAAATGACTAACACTTTCTAATTTTCTAACTAATACAATACACATTACGTTATTTCACATATATTTTTTTAACATATTTGTTTTGATCATTTTTTTAAATGTAAACATTGACTTGGCATTTTTAACTACATTCTCCAAGCCATTCCATAATCTAATTCCCTGAATTGAGGTAGAACGTCCCTTCAAACTGGTTCTGAATTGTGGTTTTACAAACAACTCTGTTCCCTTAAGATTATAACAACTTTGTCTTTTAACAAAGTGCATTTGGATATTTAAAGGTAATGCATTATTTTGAGCTCTATACATAACTGATAAAATATTATAGTCTACCAAATCATGGAACTTCAGTAATTTTAGTTGATAAAATAATGTACTTGATGGATGACGGTAATGCTTTCTAGTGATAATTCTTACAGCTCTTTTCTGTAATACAAAAATAGGCTTTGTGATTGTTTTACACGCATTCCCCCAAACATCAATACAATAGATTAAGTGTGGAACAATGATTGTGTTATACAACAAATACAGAGCTTTATCATTCAATAGGTCTCTGACTTTGTACAGTACTGCTATCGATTTAGCTATTTTTATTCTTACAGAATTTATGTGTTGTTTCCATGTCAGTTTGTCATCAATGATAACACCCAAAAACTTCACCTCATTCACTCTACAAATCTCAACATCCTCAATTTTGAGTGGAACATCAACAGTTTTCTTTCTATTACCGAATATCATGTAATTAGTTTTCTCTAGATTTAATGATAATTTATTTATTTTAAACCAAGTTTGTATCTTGACAAATTCTGTCTTTATCAATTCTAACATTTGTTCTATATCTTCACCTGAACAGAAAAAAGTGGTATCATCTGCGAAAAGTACACATTTAAGGAGTCCTGACACATTTACCAAGTCATTCACATATAAAATAAAAAGCTTTGGTCCAAGTACAGAGCCTTGGGGAACTCCACATGTGATATTACAGAGGTCAGATCTTACATCATTTATTTGTACAAATTGTTTCCTATTTTTTAAGTAGCTAGATACCCACTGTAATGCTGGTCCTCTAATACCATATTTGTTCAGTTTTTCAAGGAGAATGGTGTGATCAATAGTATCGAATGCTTTTTTTAAATCAACAAAGATACTGATACAGTGTTGTTTTTGATCGACAGCAGTAGTTATTTGTTCCATTAATTCCATGAGAGCCATTGATGTAGAGTTTTTTGATCTAAACCCATACTGACTGCTGCTTAGAATATTTTGTTTATCTATAAATTGGTCTAGTCTGTTTACAAATAGTTTTTCAAGAATTTTTGAAAACTGTGGTAACAAGGATATAGGTCTATAATTGTTGAATACACATTTATCACCATTTTTAAAAAGAGGAACGACCTTAGCTACTTTCATATTATCTGGAAAAATTCCTGTTGAAAATGATAAGTTACATATGTATGTGAACGGCTCAATAACATGACTCATTATGTCCTTTACAAACATCATATCCATGTCCACCCAGTCTTTCGATCTCTTGTCTGTAAGATGTTTTACTACATTCATTATTTCCTCTTTGTTAGTTCCATTTAGGAAAATACTATTTGCACAACCTGTAATTGAGTGGATCATATTTTTATCTACTTTTGGTATCTTAGCTGCAAGGCTTGATCCAACATTCACGAAATATTGATTAAATCCATTTACAATTTCATTTTCATCATGAACTTCATCGTTGTCTTTTACAAAATATTTTGAAATACCAGTTTTTGCTTTATGATTCTTCAGTACACCATTCATTACTCGCCATGTTGCTTTCATATCACCATTAGTTTTATCTAATAATTTACTATAATATTCTTTCTTATGTTTCCTTATAATCCCTACTAATTTATTTTTATACTTTTTATATTTTTCTTCTGCGCTCTGACTTCGCAATTTCAAGAAACATGAATACAAATAATTCTTTTTTTTACATGCATTTCTTAACCCTTTTGTCATCCATGGTTGATCATTCGTATTTCTCTTTGTGTAATTTGTTTGCACACAATTCTTTTCATACAGGGTTTCCAAGATATTCATAAACTCATCATATGCCCTGTTCGCATCATCAACATACACATCATTCCAGTCTTGTTTATCCAGATCCTCTTTCAATTTTTCCAAAACTTTTTTTGATGTGTTTATGATTTTTTTCTTCGTTGTGTCTGCTTTTGTGATATTTTGATCATTTTTAAAGATTGTGAAAACTGGTAAATGATCACTTAAGTCGGTCGTTAAGATACCACCAATCACATCCCCATTTGTTATATTTGTGAAAATATTATCAATTATTGTAGCACTATGAGTTGTAATTCTTGTTGGCTTTGATATCAATGGATACATATTTAAACTGTACATTGAGTTTATAAATGTGCTTATGTTATTTGAATCTGTTTTATTTCCCATATCAATGTTAAAGTCTCCACACAAGAAAATATTTTTATTAAAACTTTTCTCCATTAGTTCCAAGATTTTATCAGTGAATATTTCTATATTTGCTCCTGGTGATCTATATACACAACTTATTATTATGTTTTTATCGTTTTTGTTTATAATTTCTATTGTTATCATTTCCATAATATTATCAACTATTATTGACATTTCATTATTTAATTTACATTTTATTTCATTATTGACAAATAGTGCGACACCACCACCTCTTTTATTATTTCTGTTCATATGATATAATTCATACCCCTCGATGTGAATATTACTAGTGTTATCATCATTAAGCCATGTCTCTGACAACGCTATTATCGTAAAAGTTCTATTTAATTGTTTTAAGTAATCTGTTATTTTGGATATGTTTGCATTTATACTTCTGCTATTAAAGTGAATAATGGAGAGAACTCCATTTGATATATTGATGTCATTAAACTGCTCTTCATTATAATATTCGCTATCATTTATTACAGGAAAAAAATTTGCATCAATCACATTTTCAACATTATATATTTTAGGTTCTGAGTCTTCGTATGTTGTCATGTTCTAATGTATTTGTTCATTTCACCGTATATTTTATCCATTTTGATTGTGAGTTGTTTCATTGATTTGTAATTTTTCATCTCTTGAATTCATCCAGATCCGTCAGCTCTTTTATCATTTTAGGCTGAGACCCTTCCTTTGCTTTGATAAAGACGTATCCATTTCTAGTCCATGTTGATGCTATTTTTTTTTCTTTGTTTTTTAACCACCTTGCTTCTTTTGCAATTTTTCCATTTTTTTTGGTAAGATGTTCATTTATGTAAACGTCTGATCCGTTCAGATGTATATACTGTATATACAGTGTGCATACAGTATACACATACACACAGTATATGTATGTACAGCAAATGTATTACACACACATGTAGTTATATTATTTATTCACAGATTTGTAATACTTTAACAGATGCTAACGCTACATGCTAAGCTAACCACAGCTAGTAGACGGTGCTACTGCTAAATCATGAAGAAAAAAACAACAACAGCTCCAACACAGAGAAAATTATACTCTCACATTGTTCTGAAATTGTTTCACAAAATGATTTATGCAGAATATTTTGTTTACAGGAGAAAACATGATCTGAACACGACGTCTTCGAGAGCAGATCAGACAGAGGAGGGCTCCTCCGATATAAATCCTTCACGTTTACTTATTTTTGGGATGAAGTGAAAACTGCGCTTTGAACAAACGTCTACCCGACAGCAACACCCACTGACCCAACACGAAGTAACCATTGCAATTAATTAGAAATAAACAAAACAAAAAAAACCAACGTGAAAAATACAGCCAGTAGACTGGGCTTTAACTGCTGCTCTCACTTCCGACGGAAGTCGTTCCCATAATTCACGCAAGGCATCATGGGGGCTAGGAATAAGGTGGATAGAAAGAAAGGAAAGACGGAAAGCAAGACCACAAAACACAACAAATACTCAGAAAGCACAAGGCAAACACACCCGACCGCCGCACGCAAACATGCAAAGAACATGACAGAACACAATAACAAAACACATATGTATACTGTAAAAGACAGAATATTCATGGCTTTGCAGTAGATTTTTATAAATATATATACCTATACCTACACATATATACATACATACATACATACATATACATGCATATGCAATTACATGCACATCTACATATACAGTATACATACAACCTCAGCGCGTCCATCACAGTGTGGTACGCCGGGGCCACTGTCAGGGACAGACACAGACTGCAGCGCATTGTGCGCTCTGCTGAGAAGGTAATCGGCTGTAGTCTCCCATCTCTCCATGACCTGTACGTCTCCAGGACTGTGAGGCGAGCAGGTCGGATCACAGCTGACCCTTCTCACCCTGCATACGGTCTGTTCGAACCACTCCCCTCAGGCAGGAGGCTTCGGTCAATTGGGACCAGAACCTCCCGCCATAAAAACAGTTTCTTCCCCTCTGCTGTCAGACTTTTGAACACTCATAACCATGTTACCTCATAACTTGCCTTGGTCGCTGTATTTTGTATTTTGATTGGGAATCACTGTATCACTGTATTTTGATTGCACCACTCTAATTGTGCTGTTTCTTAGTAGGTTTTGTTTACTGAATATTGTATTGATTGTATTGATGTTTTATGGTTTATGTTTTTTATGTTTTATGTTTCTATATTTTATGCACCGTTATGCCGAAGCAAATTCCTAGTCTGTGAATCCTGTTCATTGACAATGGCGATAATAAACAGAATCTGAATCTGAATCTGAACAATACCTGCATGCAGGGCCGGCCCAAGGCATAAGCAAACTAAGCGGCTGCTTAGGGCCCCGGGGTCACTAAGGGGCCCCCTAAGCGCAATATACATTTTTTTTGTAATGATTTGATTTCTATGATTCTATTTAAAATTTTAGGTTCAGCCTTTGCAAATTGTTGCATATATTTACATAGTTTTAAGAATGAATTATTAAACTTTAAGCTTCTTTATTTAAACAATTTTACGTGGTTTCATTGTTCATTTATGTTGTTTAAGTATTTCCTTGATGTTTTTGTTTTCTTTTGTCTGATTTTGCATAACTTAATTTATTTTTACGCATCCAAGTTATTTTATCTGTTTGTTGTTGATCTTGCTGCTCTACAAATTATTTGAGCATTACTGTTGCAGTTCTTTGGAACCAAAGATAAATAAACCAGTTGACATTTTTGCTGTAAAATACATCACATACTGGTGGGGGGTTTTTCTTCTTTTTTCCCCTTTTGTTACTTTTAGTACCACTATTTACAGGTACATAGGATCATGTAAACAGGGCTATGAGAGTTGAGTTTAGCAAAAATAGAGGGCCCCAAGCCAAATTTCACTTAGGGCCCCATGGAGGCTTGGGCCGGCCTTGCCTGCATGTGCATCCCTGCATCTATCTGTGTATGGTGTGAGCATGCATAAGTGTATAAGGCTTCTCTAATAGAACATTCAATAGTGACCGCGAAGCATCAGAGACCCGACACCCAAGACCCGAGACAGACAGAGAGGGGACCAGAGACCAAGACCTCAAGAGGGACCCCGAGCACGGAGCCCCCAGGGCCACCCAAACAGGATGAACCACTCGCCCACCACCCAGATCTGACCATAGGGGAGAACCGGAAGAACCCCACCAACGACTACACACAATGACCCCCCAGGACCAACAGTAACATACTCTCAGGCCCCCGCCTGAACCCGCTGCACCGATGTAGCCCCAGGACTAGGCACCAAGATCCTGGAACCGAGGACGCACACCCCTCAGGCCCAGGCTCAACAGGACCAAAGGACCCGAGCCCCAGCAGGCAGCTACCAAGCCAAGCCGACACACGCCCAAGCGCCCCACCCCCGACACCGAGGGCCCCAAGCGCGCCGTAGGCAAAGGCACACCCCACTAGGGGCCGCGTGGTAGGGGCGCAACACCAAGCATACCCAGCTGTATCAAAGAGGGGGCAGTATAAGTCCCGGTCTGATAGTCATTCATACACAGACACAATCACATAGACCTACCCTCATTCTCACCCTCACTCACTCAAAGACATATAATAATGACCAGTGATGGGAATAACGGAGTTACAAATAAACGGCGTTACAAACGGAGTTAGTTTTTCATAAACGGGTAATCTAAGTAGTTACTATGTCTATCGTTACAACGCCGTTACGTTACTTCCACTAAATGGGGGTACGTTATTTTGTCCCGCGCGCTGGCTCTAGTAAGCTGCTTGTTTACTTTTTTTTCCCTTGGTGAGGGAGAGGAGGGAGCAGAGAGGAGGGAGGGGTGAAACAATAAGGATGATGCTGATTGGGTAAGGTAGAGTGTCAGGTAGAGTTCAGCCAATCAGAGGTTTTGTTGTTCAGTTCACTCGCGAACCACACGCTGCAGCCTGCAGCTCCAAATCTGAAAAGTTAGCAGAAGTCCTGCAGTAATGGCGAATCTGGAGGGAAAGTTGGCGTTTTCAAAGTGGAAATACTGAAACTACTTTACTCTCCTTGAGGTAAAAGGCAAGAACATGCATGTGAAGTGTACATTATGTCCCGGAGCATCTACATCCGTCGTAATCTGATCTGATGAAGCATCTCACAACTGCTCAGGTAATTCAGATTTTCAGTACCAAAATGGTTCCCTAAGCGTACAGAGAAATTTTCCTGCGTACTGCGGGGCTGGCGAAAGCTAGTCCAGCGTTTTTCTACTTACCTCAAAGTTTTCTTCTCTTTCCGCAGCTGCTTCACTCGACCGCGCTAACTGCGTCACAACACTCCCTGCTAACCATTAGCAGGCTAGCCAGCGAAAGCAAGATGACGGAAAGGACGGCTTCGAACAAAAGGAAGCTAGGACCAACCTCGACGCTTCTCGTCTACGGACATGGCTCCCGAGAAGGGAAAACGGATGACAAAGAAGAAGAAAGGCAGCAGGACGACAAGCCTTCGCTTGCGCCCTTGCCCCAGCGGATGCGGCTACTCTCCCTCTGCGACGGACAACCACGAGGCCTGTCCTATCTGCCTAGGGATCTTCACGCGAGAAAAGCGCTGGAATTCCCCGACTCCTGCTCCCTCTGCTGTCGGATACCGGCGGTAGTGAAGAAACGTTGCACGGACGCGTTGGCTAAATCCATAGCAAAGGCCGTGTAGTGATACAGCACCCAGGGGGGCCGCCAGGAATATTGGGTCCCATGAAAAAAAAATCCAATTGGGCCCCCCTGCAATAAGTATTTCAGTTTTGTTGTGTAATGGTAGAAAGCGCAAGAGAGAGAGGAAAATCCCCAGAGACTCTGCCATACATGTCAAATTGTCCATAATTTAAATGGATTTTCCCTAATTTTGCAGGTATACAGGTGTAGAAAGCAACCTCACGGATTTTTTTCTGTTTTACAAATTTTTTAAAAAAAAAACTCAGTTTCAAATGTAAAACAACCCAATAAAGTTAAATGAACACATTCTTCAACTCTACACCCAGTCTGTCTTTATATGTCATTGTTAATATTATTTTCTAATGAAGTTTATGTTTATGTTTATTAAATTTACTGTGATATGTTCATATTTTGTGATGATAGTGCTCCAATCGTTCTACAAATCGTTCTGCCGTTAGAAATAAGTTCTCTCCCCGACCTCCTTTCTGCCTGGTTTGTGCTGTATCTCCACCGCAGACAGCTCCCCACCCCCAATACAGAGTTGTTGGTGAAAATTACAATTACGGATTTTTGACAGTCACTATACAGGTAAATGTCCCAAGGGGTTGCCATGTATGCTCTGCAGTTACCTTACATGTCATTGAACAGTGTTGCTCACCTTTTTCACAGGGACAGGGAGGAGGAGTTCCACTGCTATTGGGAGTTTGGGCTGCTGCTGATTCTGACTCATCTGTTGTTAAGTGTGGTGAATAGTACAGGGATAAGTTATATGTATATATGAATATCTTGGTAAACATTTTCTTTCATTGATTAAATGCTGGTGAAATATGTCGTTACATTTGTGCCACCAGCTTGAGTAACACTGATTTAACAGCAGATATCAATATAAATGAACAATAATTTGAAGCATGTGCATTCAAATCACACACACGCTTGCTCATCTCCCTCTGCTTGCTCGTGGCTCTGTCTCTGCATGTTCAACCCAAGTTATATGTAAAAGAAGCACATCAACAGGCAATCTCAGCCAGGTTTTTTTCATTCAATCAAACATGTCTTGCAAATCAAAGTACTGAACAAAGAGGCGGAAGTGACAAAATCTTAGATATATTAAATCAACAAAATATAATATATAACTTAAACATTTGTAGCCCAAGAATATTTAGTTAAGCATACAAATATGCTTATTGTCAATGTGCATTTTAGGCAACATTTCTAAATTATATTACTTGTTGGTTTTGGTATTATTTGTAGATATTCAAATTCTACTAAGCAATACAACAAAATGTCTGTAAAGAAGACGGACTATCTAGTAAATTAATTTGAATATCTACAAATAGAATCAAACCCAACAAATAATACATCTTAATGTAATTAAGAAATATTGCCTATAATAATAATAATAAAAAAAGTTAAACTTTTCTTGTTTTTCTACCTGGAATACTGCATAATGGCATTACCTAAAACACAATGACAGTAAGCATATTTGTATGCTTAACTAAATATTCTAATCTGGTCTACAAAATAAAAACATGTGTATCTTATTATCTTTTGTTGAGTTAATAAATCTAAGATTTTGTCACTTCCGCCTCTTGGTTCAGTAATTTTAATGAAAAAGACCTGTCTGTGGTTGGATGGTGACGTGTGGTTCATAACTTGGGTTGCGAGCTCAGAGCCGCGATGACAGACAACAGACAGAGAAGAGAGGGATGGAGCAAAAAAAAAAAAAAACGGAGCCCCGCTACCGTCAGAGACACAACGAGCAAGCGTGGCGTGCGCATGTGTTCTGAACGCAAATACACTTCAAATTATTGTTAGTTCATACAGTATATCTGCTCTCAAATCAGTGATAACATACTGCACACTCAAACTGATGGCATAATATGCCATCGTGAAATGGAGGCTAAGCTAGCGAACAGGTTGATAATCATGCGCACATCTCTACCCACCTCTCTTGGGGAAAAACTGTTACAAATCGAGACCCTTTCCTTTGTCTGTCTTCCTTTTCTTATTTCTCTTTCCTATTTTGACAGCCTGATTTTACGATTTTTCTGGGCAGCATATCTGTTGTTACTCTGTCATCCTATGAGTCTGACTGCAAAGTAACACCACACAGCAGCGTCAAGTGAGCTCAGAGGCTCTGAGTGAGCCAGAGCCCAAAGCAGCTAGGAACATACCATTTCATGCAGATACAGAGGGGTGTTTGTTAAATATGACGATGTTTGCTTTTTGGTCTGGGAGAGAAATTATTTAAGTTTTACTGTTAAAACAAGTAAAAACAAAGCTACTACCATTAATGTATTATTATCAGGGGCCCACCACACAATGAAAAAAAAAAGAAAAAAAGGCCAATCTGGGGCCCCTGTTTGTCAAGGGCCCCTGGAATCGTACCAACTTTTACCCCGCATATGGCGCCCCGGACAGCACCCTCATGTCCGTTACTGGATGTAAACCTCTTCACATCTCTCTGAAACTCTGAGTGTTACACTTTTCTTGAGCTCTCAAGGAGACAAGTGGACACTATTTTGGTACATTTATTTTGAATTAAGAGACACAAATCAATCAGAAAGACTTCCTTTTAATTTGTGTTGATTCAGAATTGATCAATAGTATATTTTTGTCATTTGATGATGATCTGTTATTAACATGAGTGTCACTCTCATGCTGGGCTATTTCTGTAGTACCAGGATGCTTTAATATTATGGCACAGTTCAGGGTAAACTTTTACCTTTCTTCTCTGCTTTGTCTGTGAAGTAGCCATAATATTCTCTGTACTAACAAGCTCCATCTGGCCACTGGCCTGAACAATATTTGTGTCCTTCAGAGTTTTCCAACTCTGGGAACTGCTGAGTAAATTCATTTATTTTGTTAAAACAGCCAATAACCATTCAGGAAGTGGGCAGACTCCGCCCTCCATATAAAACTATTACTTCCTGTTTTGGCTTTAGTGTGAAAGGGAGAACTAAAAAACTTGGTTCTTCCCTGGAAACTGGTGGAACGTTATGGTCATTTGTCAATTAGACCTACGTTTCTCAACCAGAGTTATGGCACCGCTCAGCTGTAACTCACTCATCGGTTCTGAAAGAATTTGTTTTCTGAAAGTTTTATTTTGAAACCCAGTCAGGACGTTGACCTGGTTCCTGCCGGGAAAGGCGCACTTCACGCTCGTTGAATCAGTTATACACGCGCTAAAGTTTCAACTGGACGTCTTATGGACAACACAGTCCGTTAAGTGTCCACAAAACTTCTCAGCTCTTATCTCCAAGAGACGTATCATCACCAGGTAAAGAGTCGTTGATTGTATGCTAAACGTATGGGGAGTCCAGCCGGACTCGTTTGACAAAAGTGTCACCCTGTTGCATTTCAAAATAATTAACTTCTGTTAAACTTAGCTTTCATTCCATTTTCTTCCTCCTTATACTTATTTTTCTTAAAGGAGAAATGTAATCAAATCTGAAAAAATCGATATAACAAGAATTTCATATAGTAAACAACACACATAAACATACTTAGTATGCTTTTTTCAAGTCAGTAGCTTAAAGAAATAGTTTTTTACATTTTTCCTGCTACATGCTGAAGTGCAGTGATTTCTGTAGTCATTTTCTGGACGCACTTTTATGACACAATTAAGACCTCCTTTGCTATCTTACAATAACACTGATGCTATAAACCCATCATTACTGTCCTCCTGTCTGTCATTTAAAATGGAAGCAGAAGACTTTTTTGAATCTGAAGGATATCACTTTAGTTTGTCAAAAACAGTTTGGTGATTTAGTGCATTAATGGGCATTTCTATCCTGGAAATACGAATAGCTGTGCGTTAGCCGCCGCATGCTAACGTTAGCATGCTAGCGCCGTATGCTAACGTGGAAATGGGGGTGTTGAAAATGTCCTGAAACAGTTACCAATGTCTTGTTAAGCTCTGTCTTCCCCAGAACATAGTAGGATCTAAAATGATTTTTAAAGATGAAGGAGCAAGTTGAAACATGCTGTCTCCCTCCTTGCTAGCAGGGAGCTGCCTGGCTAACTAACTACGGTGGCCCTACACGGCCAAAATTCTACAGCGGCCGAATGCACAGGAGCGGTAAAAATACAATATAAATTTTTAAAAAGTTTTAAAATCGATTTTGGGGCTTTTAGAATCGATTCTGAATCGCCAGGACTAAGAATCTTGATTCTTTAAAAAATAGATTTTTTTTGCTGCATCCCTAATTGCTACACACTGAAACCTTTTTGTCCACAACTAGATACACACACTAATATTACTGTATGAGGATACACACTGAAACCTTTTTGTCCACAACTAGATACACACACTAATATTACTGTATGAGGATGAACTCCAGTTGCACTGCCTATGTCATATTCAGGGGACGGAGAGCAGGCAGG
>JBBPBX010085834.1:0-15015 GCA_038048925.1 Garcialebias charrua | reverse complement strand
AGATGAGATGAAATCAGGAATCAGGTGAGGGGCTGGACTCAGGTTTGGTGTGGGTTGTGGCTGCGGTTTGTGACGTCACAAACCGCAGGAAGTGAGAACGAAGTTTTTCTATCACAGACAAATAAATCTACTTAGAGTAAATAAACCACTGGGTGCATTTCTTTGGCCTTAGGACTGTTTTTTATGAAGTACATACCCAAAGTTGAGTAAAAAAACCATTAAAAAGTGAATTTTGAATCTGTGGTCCCCTTTAAGATAAATGGAATGGTAAATGGATTGTACTTGTATAGCACCTTTCAGTCTTGTCAAGATACTCAAAGCTCTTTACAACACAGTCTGTGTCCTCATTTACCTCCACACACACATTCATACAGCACTTTGCTACATCTCTACAAAAGCTAATGTAACAAATCATCCTAAAGAGAGCAATGAGTGCTTTAGATCACATTCGTACACCGATAAGACACACATCAGAGGCAATGAGGAGTTCAGTCTTGTCCAGGGACACTTCAACATGTGACTGCTGGTGGAATCGAACCCCCAACTCTCCCATTGGAGGATGACTGCCTTAACCACTAAGCCATAGCTGTCCCAAATGTAAAAAAAAATATATAGCATTTTGCAGATGGCACTTTGATATATTATTTAAAGGTGCAGTCTGCAGTTTCTGTAGAACGCAGCACATAGAAACATTTTCAACAGGCAAAGCATTCTGATCCCTCCCCCTCAGAGCCATATATGGCTCTGCTCCCACTTGCTCTGCTGAAATTCAAATTCAAGCTCTGTTTTTATTGGCTGATTCAAATTCAAGCTCTGTTTTTATTGACTGGTTACAAACTCTGTTTTTATTGGCTGGTTAACGGCGGGTCACTGTGGCTTTTTAGAAATGCTTTTAGTAACACCTGGAGAAGCAAGGGGACTATAGTTTTTTCAAAGATTACTTTGTCTAACATCAGTCTGTCAAGAGATAGTGACAAAGTGAAGAAATATGTTAAAAATATATTTTTTAGAAAATTTACAGACTGCACTACAGAAACTACAGACTGCACCTTTAATCTTTTTTATTGCATTTTATCTTAATTTGATAGTTTGAGACGTTTGTCACTGCCAATCTGCTAAACATGTTGTTTTTAAAGTTTTATTAGTGTTTTGTAAAATGATCTTAGTGAGACATTCTTTTCTAAAAATAGCAAACAATTTAAAAATATATTTAGAATTCAAAAGTACAATACTGTAGAGTAGTTTTGCTAATGAACTAAAGTAAGTTATTTTTAAAGCTCCATCTAACAAACAATTAGTGATCACTACAATGATGGCTCTTTAGCAGCCTAACATCTAAATGAGGCTTTGGAGAAACTAATAATGTTTCATTGCTGTATACACAACATCTACCATTTAGAAAAGTTGAACATACAGTATTATATTCTATACATATTAGTCCAGTCATATTTTTACCAGATTGATCCATTTAAATATGATGTAAATACAGTAACTGATACAAATACACAAGTTGTGTCATGTTTGCTGTACAGCACTTTGGTTGGCCTTGTTGCCTTTTTAAGTGCTCCATAAATAAATGTGTATGGTATGGTATGTTAGTGTGCGTTTACAAAGTTAAGCATTGCCAGATGCATATGTGAAAATCAGGCATCCTGTACATCAAAACCAGAAACATCTAACTGCTGGCTTGACCATCTAATGGACAAACTAAATATTTGAACACCCTGGGAATCCTGGGAGTCTGGCAGGAAATTTATTGAACAACATTAAAACCGATCAGCTGCATTGGGGCTTATCATGGCCAGCTAGCAAGCCACCTTAGTTACTGGGCTAAAATAATCTGTTTCAAGCTAAGAGGAAGCCCAGGTCTAGCACATGAAGTAAAAAATGTATGCAGTTTTATGGTTAGAATAAGGGTTCTGAAATAAGATTTATGATTTATGTTGTTGAGTAACTAACTGGGTATTTTAGTTTAGAAAAACTGAGCATCAGTTATAACCAGCTTAGCTGATGTCAAAGGTCCACTTGTTGCTGAAGCATACACTTGTTGGCCACTTTATTTGGTACACCTTGCCATTATTAGATTGAACCTCGCCTTCAGAAGTGCCTTAATTCATTGTGGCATAGGTTCAACACAATGTTGGAAACTTTCATCAGAGATTCTGGTCCATATTGCCATGTTGGCATTGCACAGTCTGCAGTTTTGTCTGCTACACATCCATGATGTTAGTCTCCTGTTCCACCACATTCTGTGCTTGTTTGGAATAAGATCTGAAAACTGGAAGCGGCTGGAGTCCAGTGAATCCAGACCCATCTGACTAGGCAGCATTTTTTTCTTTCTTTTATTGTCCAATTTTAATGAAACTGTGAGAAATGTAGCCTCAGTTTCCTGTTCTTAACTGTCTGGGGTGTGGCATGTACCGTATTTTCCGTTGTATAGGTTGCACCGTTGTATAGGTCGCAGTGTCCAATTATTGCCAAAAAATCGGAAAAATCCATAAATAGGTCGCACCGGTGTATAGGTCGCACTTACGTCACTGCCGACGTAACGCGTCATCCACCGCTGACGCGCCGCGTGACCGCTGAGTCAACCCGGCAATATGGACCAAGAGTTTAGCTCTGCAGAAATAAATATACACGGTTGGTTTCGAAGCTATTTATAACATAAACAGAAGCTAACAGAAGCTAACACGAGACAAGTCCGTCTCTGAAAACGCGAATAAAAAAATTGAATCTCATCTCAAATGTTTTCTCTAGGACATAGTTAAGTACATTGGAGCCTTATAATTACTCTATAAGCAGAAATAAATATACACGATTGGTTTCGAAGCTATTTATAACATAAACAGAAGCTAACACGAGACGAGTCCGTCTCTGAAAACATGAATAAAAAATCGAATCTCATCTCAAATGTTTTCTCTAGGACATAGTTAAGTACATTAGAGCCTTATAATTACTCTGTAAGCAGAAATAAATATACACGATTGGTTTCTAAGCTATTTGTAACATAAACAGAAGCTAACAGAAGCTAACACGAGACGAGTCCGTCTCTGAAAACACGAATAAAAAATCGAATCTCATCTCAAATGTTTTCTCTAGGACATAGTTAAGTACATTGGAGCCTTAGAATTACTCTGTAAGCAGAAATAAATATACACTATTGGTTTTGAAGCTATTTATAACATAAACAGAAGCTAACAGAAGCTAACATGAGACGAGTCCATCTCTGAAAACACGAATAAAAAAATCAAATTTTATGTCAAATGTTTTCTCCAGGACATAGTTAAGTACATTGGAGCCTTATAATTACTCTGTAAGCAGAAATAAATATACACGATTGGTTTCGAAGCTATTTATAACGTAAACAGAAGTAAACAAATAAAACGAAGGCTAACACGAGACGAGTCCGCCTCTGACACGAATAAAAATCGAATTTTATGTCAAATGTTTTCTCCAGACCATAGTTACGTACATTAAAGCCTTGTAATTACACTCTGTAAGCAGAAAAAATATACACAGAGTGGTTTTGAAGCTATTTATAACGTAAACAGAAGCTAGTGCTGGATAATTCAATAACGATAAATATCGCGATATACTTTTATTCAATAACGATGATATGAAGTTTAAGCATATTTTTGATATTTCGATAGGATTTTACAACGTTTCACTGACGTTTTTCTGTTTCTGTTCGGGTTGGAGCGGCTGCTTCAACAACCCGCCCGGACAGAAAAAGCTGTGACACAAAACGTGCGTGGTGACGTCGTTGTTACGCAGCGCTCACTCCAGCAGCAGGCGTTAGCGGTAGCAGGCTAAAAGCTAAGCTAGTCTCCAAAGCGCGTTAAGTTTTCGCTTCAAAACGAGTCAAACGAGTGCTCATGACCGTCAGAATGTGACTGAACAAAGTTTCACAAGCGAAGAGAAAGCAGACGACATCACTGATGAGAGGAAAGACTAATTCGTCGGTGTGGACGTAGTTCGGTTTTGTTAAACTGCAGGTCTCATCTGCAGCGAGTCTTACTCGGTTTCTTTATTTTGCAAAACGTGACAAAGTCGTTCTAACTAGCGGTGGGAACATCTAACTTGTTTAATCTGAAGAGTTTCCACTCGATATAATATGAGAGTCAGAAGATGAAGAACAATAAAGTTTGAGCCAACGTTTCCCTGAAACTACAACGTAAACAAACAGCCCCAGCAGCACTGCATGTTTTTTTATTCAAAATAAAACAAATTCATCAGAAGAAGAAAAAACACTGAATGAAAATGTGCAGAAAGACGAAAATAGTGTTTTAAAGCTCCACTGACATGTTCTTTTAACTTTTCAAAAAATGGCACAACATATATAAATATTAAGATAGACCTCTGACCGTTTTTGCTAAAATAATGTTCAATGAATGAAATTTCCTCTCAAAATATTTTAAATTTAGCGCCGTTTTTTTAGACCATAAATCCGGATTTTCCGGTCACGTGTCAGCATTACCGATTTGACGTCACGTCCGATACTGAACTCTGCTCAAACCGTACATTGAATGGACAAAAATATAAACGCATCCGTCGAATTTAGCCAATTAAAACTACATTTTAGCGATTTGGCTTCAGTTTGGGGAAAAAAAAGTTATTTTGAGTGATGCACAACGAACGCAAAGGTTTATATTCTCCGTGTTGCTTCTGTAAGAGTTATCACGATAGCTCTGCTGCCATCTGGTGCTCAATGTGAAACCTCCCTTGAAAAAAAAAAGCAAAACGGAGAATATAAACCTTTGCGTTCGTTGTGCATCACTCAAAATAACTTTTTTTTCCCCAAACTGAAGCCAAATCGCTAAAATGTAGTTTTAATTGGCTAAATTCGACGGATGCGTTTATATTTTTGTCCATTCAATGTACGGTTTGAGCAGAGTTCAGTATCGGACGTGACGTCAAATCGGTAATGCTGACACGTGACCGGAAAATCCGGATTTATGGTCTAAAAAAACGGCGCTAAATTTAAAATATTTTGAGAGGAAATTTCATTCATTGAACATTATTTTAGCAAAAACGGTCAGAGGTCTATCTTAATATTTATATATGTTGTGCCATTTTTTGAAAAGTTAAAAGAACATGTCAGTGGAGCTTTAATATCTGCCCCTTGTTTAAAAAATACAAAATAACTACAAACAACAACCTTCACTTCACCTGCACCACACCTTCCCAACAACTTTGATTTAATCATCTTTTAAAACATATAAATAGTTTTAGAAATGTTTATGGTGATATCAAGTCAACACAATCCTGTTTCCTGATTTACAACTCAGCTCCTTCAAACTAGTCCTAAATGGAGGTTTTACAAACATTTACATTCCCTTCAGGGTTTAATAACTTTAAACAAATTTTAATTGAATATTTGGGGGGTAATTTTTTTTTCAGTTTTATACATGACTTGTAAAATACTATGTTCAACCAAATCATAAAATTTTAATAATTTAAACTGATGAAATATTTGTTGGGTGACCATAGCACTTCCTACTAATAATTCTTGTAGCTCTTTAAAAACAAAACAAAAAAAAACAGGGTTTGTAATAGTTTTACATGCTTTTCCCCAAACTTCAATACAACAGATTAAATATGGAACAATCATTACATTATTCAATATATTCAAAACTTTGTCATTCAAAAACTATTTTACTTTATACAGTAATGCAATTGATTTTGTTATTTTTATTCTTAAGTAATTTCCATGAGATTTCTATGTCAGCTTCTTATAAATAACAACACCCAAAAGTTTTATTTAATTAACTATGAATTTCAATGCTGTAAATTTTAAAGATGTTTAAAGTTAAAACTATTAATATTGACACAGTTGAGAATTTTATGGCAAGAAAGTTCATGCTCAATAATCCACGTACCAAATCCAATAATTTTCAGTCGGGTCATCTGGACAGTTTCTTTTTATAGAAATTGGATGGAGGATGGAGGGTGAAACGTTTCTATAAAAAAGAAAGTGTCCAGATGACCCGACTGAGAATTATTGGGTTGAGAAGTTTATGTTTATTTGATGGTGATTTCCATCTTTTTGGGGGCTAAATACAAATACAAGGTGAACATTAATTTATTTGTATAGTTTATAGTTTTTTTTAGGCTTTTATATTGTTTATATCGATATCAAATTATATCGTTATCGACCGAAATTAAGAACTATACAGGTATTCCCCGATTTACGAGCGAGATCCGTCACAAGGGGGCGCTCGTAAACCGGAAATCTCGTAATTTGGAACGGCCGCCATTTCTCTCGTAAACCCGGAAGTCCGCTCGTAAATTTCGCCAGCGCACCTAAAAACACTCTATTTTCATCTAAAAACTACTTTTGAGTGCATAAAAATGATCGGAAACGTGTGTTTATATGCTTAACTTGCTAACTGTAGTGAAAAAACACATGAAAACTCAGTATTTTTTTCGTTTTTTCCAAAAATTCGCAACCCGGAAGTCCGCTCGTAAATTTCGCCAGCGCACCTAAAAACACTCTATTTTCATCTAAAAACTACTTTTGAGTGCATAAAAATGATCGGAAACGTGTGTTTATATGCTTAACTTGCTAACTGTAGTGGAAAAACACATGAAAACTCAGTATTTTTTTCGTTTTTTCCAAAAATTCGCAACCCGGAAGTCCGCTCGTAAATTTCGCCAGCGCACCTAAAAACACTCTATTTTCATCTAAAAACTACTTTTGAGTGCATAAAAATGATCGGAAACGTGTGTTTATATGCTTAACTTGCTAACTGTAGTGAAAAAACACATGAAAACTCAGTATTTTTTTCGTTTTTTCCAAAAATTCGCAGCTCGTAAGTCTGGAACCTCGCAGATCAGAGCGCTCGTAATTCGGGGACTACCTGTATCGTGATAAAAATTTTGGCCATATCGTCCAGCCCTAACAGAAGTAACATCAGAAGCTAACAGAAGCTAAATGCTACAAAAAGATTGTTTATTTTTATTTTTATCTCAAACATCTAATAAAGGTACTCACTTGTAAACGTCCACACTGTGATTACATTCTGTAAGTTTCAGAAAAATCAGCTGAGTGGTTCTTGACTTAAATTGCAAACAAACAACTAAGAAACACAGAGCTAAAGGAAGTTACATCCAGACCAGGAGGCCGACAGTCAGTCCGAGCAGATGAGCTTTTTTTCGGACACATGAGCTGGAAACGGACGGTGTACTCCTCTGGAAGTGTCCCCCAGCGGCCGAAACTGGTACTGCACTGCCCCTAGCGGCCGAAAGTGATACTGCACCATTTTCTGCCAAAGTGAAAAAGGGTCATAACTGACCCAAAAATTGGTCTAAAAATATGGAAAAAATTCCATAAATAGGTCGCACTGGTGTATAGGTTGCAGGCCTTGAAAAAACCATAAAAAGGTGCGACCTAGGGCTGGGCGATATGAGGAAAATATTATATCGCGATATTTTTTGGCTATATCACGATACACGATATATATCGCGATATCTCCAAAATCAATGAAAAAATGATTCAAAATTGATTAAAAAATGTCAACACTAAATTTGAACAAACTTAAATATTTTATTTTAACCATCAATTGCACACATAAATAAAAAGTACTTCAAGCAAAAAGGAAGAATACATAATTTAAACTTAAAAAGGTGCTCTTGTGCTTTTAACATTAAAAAAATATTAAATCAAAACAATTAAGGCCTTTAAAATACAAAAACAAAAGTGTAAACAGTGGCCATAAAATTTACTGACCCAGAACAGTCACAGGTAACAACTCTCAACTATTTGCATGTGCTAGTAATTTTTAACAACAAACCACAAAATGTGCACAAGTTTCAAACTGTGCCAAGTTCAGGCAATGTCTGCAAAACCTCTGAACAAGAACAGATTTATCACAGTACTGCAGTAAATGTGAGCCTCTGTGTACTGTATCCGGTTTTATTGTGAAAGGGTCAGGGGTTGTTTCCGGATTCACGAAGACGTTCTCTAAAGTTGCTCTACAAAGTGTCGCATTGAATCCTTGTGTAAAACACGACAGCCTCCACTCAGAAACGTGAACCGAGAGGTGGAGACATTATTAAATCAGCTGTATCGCTAAAGACACGGTCAGTCTCAGCTGTGGAAGAAGACGGCTAACGCGTTAGCCATCTTGTTAGCCGCTAAGGACCGTGTCTTTAGCGATAATGATAAAATGCTGATTTATTAATGTCTCCACCTCTCTATGCGGTGCACGCATGACTAAGCTCAGACCCGTGGTTTGTTTTAAGGAAGCAGCAGCTGTAAAAACACTTGGTTCTGCCGTTCATGCTCCACTCCGCTGTTTAAATGGTGAAAAAGATTCGTAGTTCAGACCTTTCTTCGGGACTATTTTCAGCATCGTCTACAAAAACATTTTTTATGCCCTCATCTGACAATTTAATCCAAACTAGCTCAGAACATTGTTTTCCCCCCTCAGCAGCGTGCAGCGCTCTTCATATCTGCCGTGTTTACATGTTGTGCTGAAAGTCTCGCGCGCGGCTCCTGCAGCCTGCAGGAAGGAGGGGGGCGAGTGGGAGCCCGCGCGACAGCAGGAGGATCCTCGATATACACGATATAGCCCTTTTAACCATCGTACATTTAAAATATCGCGATACATCGAGTATATTCGATATATCGCCCACCCCTAGTGCGACCTATACACCGGAAAATACGGTAATCCATCTGCTTCATGTTGTGCGTTCAGTGACTATTCTGCACACCTTGGTTGGAACAAATGATATAAGCTACCGTTGCCTTTCTGTCATATTGAACCATTCTCAGCTGGCCTCTAACATTAACCAGGCTTTTTGGTCTACACTAATGCCACTCACTGGATATTTTCTCGTTTGCCTCTTTAAACCCTGAAGATGGTTGTGTGTAAAAATCCCTCCTGTCTAAATCCCTTAAATCCCCTTTCTTCCTCATTCTGATGCTCAATTTGAACTTCAGCATGTTTTCCCCACAACTACATGCCTAAATGCATTGAGATGCTGCCATGTGATTGGCTGTGTAGTTTTTGTGTTAACAAGCAATTGACCAAGTGTACCTAATAAAGTGATAAGTGAGTGCTTATCTCAATGTTAAACATTTTGTCTTCTAGAGCCTATGCATGACAATGGCACTCAGACAATCAAGGCTGAAGTTGTTGAACCTATTGTTGAGACCCCCGAAACATGCAGAGAAGAAGCCAACACAAGTTCCAGCTATTCACCCTCACCTAGAACAGTGTACACCTGTAACGATGGAAAGGTAAGACTAACTGGACTAAAACGCAATTATTCACTCTTGCTGGCATGCGAGTATCACCTTATCAGATGTTTTTAGTTTTCTCTCTGTGTCTTAGATGAACATGTAATTTATTGAACTATCGTCATCTTGTGTGATGTTACTTTGTTTTAGGGGTGCATCGATTTATCTGTCCCGATTGCCTTAATTTTGGGAGATCGGAGATCGGCCGATACTTGCATGAGAAACTGATTTTAAATATTTTTTTTTTGTAGTTTTAACAATTGTCTAAACTTATTTATGTAGGGATATATACACTAGTCAGTTTTGCTGATTAGTACAATATTCCAGATGAAAGATTTCAGTAGATTTTATCTGACACAAACTTCAATATTCCAGATGAAAGATTTGAGTAGATTTTATCTGACACAAACTTATAATCAATATTCACGAGTTCACTCTTTTTCCGGATTAAATTGCTTGAATGTGACTAGACAAAATGTAATTTCACGAGAGACGTCAACTTATGTTGATCCACCAGAAGATGAACCTTTTATTGAGAAAATCATAAAAGTACATTAAACATTAATTTTGTAGCGAGATTAGCTCTGATTTAATAACTACTGTAGACAAGAATTCAAATAGAAACAAACAGACAAGTTAAAGTCTAACTTTCTGCTGGTACATTTACTTAAAAGTTTACTGGCTTAGGAAAAATAAGTTTAAGGAGGAAGAAATGGAATGAAAGATAAGTTTAACAGAAGTTAATTATTGTGAAGTGCAACAGGGTGACACTTTTCCCAAACGAGTCCGGCTGGTTTTCCCGCACGCTCAGCATACAATCAACGACTCTTTACTTGGTGACGAGCACGTCTCTTGGAGATAAGAGTTGAGAAATTTGTGGACACTTAACGGACTGTGTTGTCCAGTAGACGTCCAGTTGAACTTCAGCGCATGTATAACTGATTCAACGAACGTGAAGAGCGCCTTTCCCGGCAGGAACCAGGCCAACGTCCTGACTAGGTTTCAAAATAAAACTTTCAGAAAACAAATTATTTCAGAAAAAATGAGTGAGTTACAGCAACGCTCTGCTGTAACCCTGGTTGAGAAACGTAGGTCTAATTGGCAAAATGACCACAACGTTCAACCAGTTTAAAGAAGAACTTAGTTCGAGTTCCCCCTTTGCACTGAAGCCAAAACGGGAAGTAAGAGTTTTAATATGGAGGGCGGGGTCAGCCCACTTCCTCCCGCTTATTGGATGTTTTAACAAAATGAGTTATTTAGCAGTTCCTAAAGTTGAAAACTCTGAAGGACACTAACGTATTGTGTTTAGACCAGTAGCCAGATGGAGCTGTTAGTAAAGAGAATATTATGGCTAATTCACAGACAAAGCAGAGAAGTTGCAGTTAAAAGTTTATCTTGAACTGTGCCATAATTTTAAAGCATCCTCGTACTGCAGAATAACCCAGCATGAGAGTAACACTCATGTTAATAACAGATCATCATTAAATGACAAAAAATATACTGTTGATCAATTCTAATTAACACAAATTAAAAGGAAGTCTTTTCTGATTGATTTGTGTCTCTTAATTCAAAATAAATGTAACAAAATAGTGTCCACTTGTCTCCTTGAGAGCTCAAGAAAAGTGTAACACTCAGAGTTTCAGAGAGATGTGAAAAGGTTTAAATCCAGTAACAGACATGAGGGGCTGTATCACTACATTTATATTTCGGAGCACTACTTCATGGCCAGTTAAAACAAGTTTGTATTGTTTCTAGGATATTGTTCAAGGGTGTGTTTTTCAATAGAATAAGACTGGAAAATTGAAGGTACATTGTGATCTTATAATACCCGACACTAGCTATGTTTACAAGGACATAAGTAATCGGATCAAACGGCCGTTTGGAACAAAAGTGCATCATGTAAACGCCCCGTTCGGGTTATTTTTTGTGTATTCGGCGTGATCCGACCTAATTTGTGATCCGAACGAAATGGGTGGTTTACGCCGATCCGTAACCCGATCGGTGTGCATACAAACACTTGATCTGTTCCTTTTATCGGACTGTGGAAACTGTCCTGACTGCGCATGTGCGCTGCGCACCCCTCCCCTACGTGTTTCCTTTTCCAGCGCTCTCATACTGCAAATAAAAAAGACTAAAAGCATGCGTTGCTTGCCTGTAGCTCAATCAGGGAGTGCAGTAACAACTCCATCGCCGTACAATCTGGCGCGGGTCCATTTTTGTTTACTTTTTGTTTACTTTCGTCCCGGAAGTAACTTCTTCTTCTATGGATTTCACGAAAGTAACTTCCTCTTCTGTGTTTTTTTTTAAGGGGAGTGTACCACTCTGCACATGTCTGTTCTTCTGGTCAGAATAAAAGCCTGCTGCATGTAAACGCTCATCATGAACGGATTGTGCCCATGTAAACGGTACTATCTAATTATACAATCAGAACACATTTCAATCCGGTCACAGAATTTTGCCAATGTAAACATAGCTAGTGTCGCTTATAAAACAAAATCGGTATCGGCCAAAATTGAAATTGGCAGGTCAGACTTTTTAGAGATCAGTGATCAGCCAGAAAACTGCAATTGGTGCACCCCTACTTTGTTTATTTAAAGATTTGTTGGTTGTGTGAAAGGTTCTGTTGGCAGTAGCACAATCCTTTAATTCCAGTTATGACTTTCATTCAACATTCTGTTTTTAATGTTTAACTTGACCTCTGTTTAAATGCTACCATAGAAAGTATCATTAAGAGTAACCTTAATAACCATACAACTATGTATTCCAGGTTGTTTGTGACCATATAAAGTACCGTAGTGTGATTTTTGTAGGAAATGTTGCGTTCCCTGCTAACAACCATAATGACTGGAACATGCTGCTGTAGGTGATCAGTCCTTTCCTCTCTGCTTCTCTGTCCTACCAAGTAAACAAGGTTGAGAAGATTATTATTGTTTCTGCAAGCCTGGCCAGCGTCATCAGTGTTTATTAGCCTGTTAGGGTTCTTGACTTTCCTCACTGCTGTAACTCAACCAGCGTCTTCTCTCTGATGACAGTGGGGGAATTGGTACTACAAGCTTTGGGGCCTACAGCCACTTCAAGCGTGAAGAACACTTGCAAATTAGAACGCTCCTACATCAGGGAACCCATATTAATTATTTGCACGAGAGGAATTTAAAGTGACTGACAGGTTAGCCCTAGTGAGAGTGCAAAAGAGGGTTAGAAAAGGAGAATGTAAGATAAGAGAAGTAGATAAATGAGACCAAAGACTTGCATGGACAAAAACAGTCTCGTCTAACTTGAGGGCAGTAAAAAGCTTGTCTGCTGGCCTGCAGTTTAAAGCACATTACCGTAGTTGCACAGGGAAAAGCTTTTGGAAGCTAGCCTAAAGACTTTACAGTGATAAGAGAATAAAAGAAGGGAAAGAGTCACTTATGTCTCCTGATGCGTTTGCACACCTCAGACCAGGTCAATCTGCCTGACCTGTCAAACAGCTCTTTGTTTTGTTTATGCAGTGTGAACTGACATTGTACAGAGAAGTTGAGTTCATAATTAAGCCTATCTAAGCTTCAACCTTTGACCTGACTTATTATCATTCTACTAGTGAAAATTCTTCTTTGATGGAAGAGTTTGTGTTAGTAGCTATACAGTATTATGTTAAGCATCTACCAAACCTTCTCCATGTCTAATGCCACCAAAAGAAATACCGCATTTTCCAGATTATACGTTGCACCGGAGTATAGGTTGCATCAGTCAAAAGAATGCTTCTTGAAGAGGAAAAAACATATAAGTCGCTTCGGAGTATACGTCGCATTTATTTAGAAGTATATTTCACAAAGTGCAAGAACAGACATTTAATCTGAAATAACAATGTGGTGGATTGAACATCGGGGATGCTGAGGCATTTCCTGGTGGCCTGACCCACTCAGTGATTGCCGAGGGACTGGCCTAAAGGTTCTGTTCAGGTCGCACTTTATTATTTTAAATCAGTGGTCCCCAAACTTTTTCCTGTGAGGGCCACATAACTTTTCCCTTCTCTGGTGGGGGGCCGGAGTCAGTTTTTAACAGGAAAAAGTGTGACGATTGCAGGAGTGCCTAAATCAGGGGTGCCCAACCTTTTTTGAACCAAGAGTTACTTTTGAAGTCGGCAGTTTGCCGAGAGCTACTCGTCCAGTCTCAGTATCAAAAAACAAAATTTTTCATCTCCCTACTCCTCACTTCTTTAAAGTAAATAAAACAGAACGTAATGTGTTGCTAGTTTTATTTAATTAAAGTATTTTATCAAAGTAAAATGACGCAATATTTGAAAAGCACACCATATTTTTTAAAGAAACGAATAAACAATGAACTGAACAATATAAAACTCCCTCATTTACACTAACTATTTACAAAAAGTGACTTACAAAGGTGCAGATTTACAAATCTCCAACAACTATTTCAAACCTCAATAAAACCTAAATATCAAAACTAGGCAGCTGCTCTGTGCAGCAGGATGGTGTCATCTGGTGCAAGCTGTATAAAATAAATGTGTCTCTACCTTAGTGGCACTTCTGACACTGAGAGGAGGAGGCCAGGGTCTCATAAGTTGCGAGGCGCAGGCAGGTCTCCAGATGATCATCAGTTATTGTGGATCTGTTTTTGGACTTGATGATTTTCATGTGTGAAAAAGCAGACTCACACAGGTAGGTAGATCCAAAAAGTGCTGTTAAGTTCAAAGCACATCTTCGAATGTAAGGATACTTTTCTTCTGAGAGCAGACTCCAAGACTATGTCTGTGAGAATACAAGATGAGGAGGGCTGAGGAAAGCGTTGCTGCGCATTGGAATATCGTCACTCCTCTCACCCCCCACCCCAGCTAGCTCCCTTTATGTGAAAGGGAGACAATTCAACTTACTCCTTCATCTTTAAAAACTGTGTTAGGATAGGCTAAGTACTTGGTGACCGTACAGTACTGTACATGTATTCATTTGTAAAAAAAAAAAATATATATTTTTTTTTAACTACCGTATTTTTCTGGGGGGCCGGACTAAAGGTGGGGGCGGGCCGGATGCGGCCCGCGGGCCGTGGTTTGGGGAACACTGTTTTAAATAAACAAGTCGCTCTCTCTCATGTCTCACTGAAGTTGCGCTGTAGCGATGGGGAAAGACAGACACCTCCCCCGCCCCCTCCCTTCATTTTCTGAGTCTGTAGCCCCTTTCATAAGACGTCTCAGTCCGGGCCTGATGCGTGTTCAGTCCTCCAACGAGCATTCAGAAAAAACACAAAGACGGATAGGCGAGTAAATTTTATTCGCCTCTGATGCGCCCCTGGTCCGCGAGCAGAGGTAGTATCAGATCCGGACCCGAGCCAGGCAGACCCACTTGTGAATGCAACCCGCGGATCTGCGCTCAGAATATGATGATATCAGTGAGCCAGTGACGTGCAGTGAGGTTCATGGCTGGTGAGGCACTCTGCAGTTTTTTTTCATATGTAAAATAAAAAACAGACAAAAAATGTTCTCCACATTTTGGCTTCTGTCTGCCATAGCTTCTTCAGTGCTTTGGATACTTTGGATAGCATTATTTTCTTCTTTTATAATACATGAACCCTACAGAGTAGTTTATTCACCATTTGATTGGCAGCAGTTAACGGGTTGTGTTTAAAATCTCATATCAGCAATCTTTACACATACAAACTGTAGCACACAAAAAAGCACATTTAATTTGGAGAAAAAATTATTTTAGTCTTACTTTTACTTATAAATTAAATTAAACTATAACAAAATCTATTTTTATTTTACAGAAAAGAGCTGTGAG
>JBBPBX010085833.1:0-15015 GCA_038048925.1 Garcialebias charrua | reverse complement strand
TTTCTGTGACAGCATTTCACCGATGCTCCCAGCAAAACTGTGCGAATAACTTACAGAAACAGAGAAATGGCTGAAATGTTTTTAAAGTCAGACCTCAAATAATGTTAATAAAACATGTTTGTCTTGTGGAAACTACTACTGTATATTTTTTCAACGCAGAAAGAGTTCAAATGATGACAGCTAACAGTGCAGTGGTCTGTTCATTTTTATACAGCTGCATGTTTTATGCTATTTTATTCACCTGTTATTTCTTCAGGGGGGTTGAAGGAAGAATCTCTTTGCATGTCGCAGGTTGAAACAGGTTGAAACTTCAACACAGGCAGTGGACTGAGGAACAGCGAGGTCTCGTAGTAGACCTAGCTAGCTGCTAGCTTAGCAACTGTCCAGTAGCATTCTGCTGCGGGAGGTTGTTCTCTGTTTTGTCTGTTTCCCATATCCAAGATGTAATGTAGGAACGTAATCCACGGAGCTTGGATCACCACCATCCACGGATCACCACCATCCACGGAGCTTGTCACCACCGCGACCGTTGGCAGTAGTATTGACGCGTCACCCCCAGACTTCCGGAAAATTCTGGAAAAATACGAGTGCGCATGCGCATGACGTCAACTGGTAAAAGGTCTATTTGAAGTTCTTTATGGAACACTGGGACGCCATGTCATCCGGACCAGAGAGGACAAGGATAGCCCAAGTTGTTATCAACGCTCTGTTCAGAAGCCTGCATCACTGATGGTATGGGGTTGCATGAGCGCTTGTGGCATGGGCAGCTTGCATGTCTGGAAAGGCACCATTAATGCAGAGAACTATGTTCAGGTTCTAGAACAACATATGCTCCATCTAGACGTCATCTCTTTCAGGGAAGACCCTGCATTTTTCAACAAGATAATGCCAGACCACATTCTGCAGCAATCACAACATCATGGCTACGTAGGAGAAGGATCCGGTACTGAAATGTCCAGCCTGCAGTCCAGATGTTTCACCTATAGAGAACATTTGGTGCATCATAAAGAGGAAGGTGCGACAAAGAAGGCCCAAGATAAACTAATTCTGGTTTATCTTATATACCATTAAGTAAAAAGACTCATATGCCTGTATTAGACATGAATGGGAGAACATTCCTATTTCTAAACCTGAGAAACTGGTCTCCTCTGTCCCCAGACGTCTGTTGAGTGTTGTAAGAAGAAGGGGGGATGTCACACAGTGGTAAAAATGGACTTGTCCCAACTTTTTTGGTATTTGTTGATGCCATGAAATTTTGAAACAACATATTTTTCCCTTAAAATGATACATTCTCTCAGTTTAAACTTTTGATCTGTGATTTGTGTTCTATTCTGAATAAAATATTAGATGTTGGCACCTCCACATCATTGCATTCAGTTTTTATTCATATTTTGTTTAGTGTCCCAACATTTTTGGAATCCGGTTTCAGACAGTATTTTACGCATGCACACTGATATCCGTAAGACAGGTTCAACGTGTTGTTGTTGTGCACAAATGTGCCTAATGAATGAAATGATGGTATTTAATTCACATATCCATTAGATTTAACCCTTATTTTTCAGTTGCTAAAAATAATTAAATAGTATAAATGGTAAAAAAGACTGCTTGTTACTTTTTTGTTTTACTATGACATCATCTGGTGGACACTCCACAACGTCAGGCTGGTTATAGTAATTTAACACTGTTAAATGACAATAACTTTGCAAACTATAAGGACCAAAGACTGTTAAATTAACAGTCTTTGGACCTTATAGTTTGCAAAGTACATTAAAAAAAACTTTATTGTGTATAGCTGTTCTTTACAAACTCAATATACGGGGTAACAACAATAATTTGTTAAATGTTGGAGGAATCAAGGTTTTTTGTAAAGTACAAACAATCTAACTCATGTGGTGCAATTTTATATGTAAATTCCAGCTATTTTCCATATTTACTGAAATGTGATTTTGAAATGCAGACATGCATGAACAGAGCACTTTTAGCTTCTGTCTTTATTCAACAAATGTAAGCATGGACACATCAAAATGATCAGTGTCCAATCCCTAACAGTTTTCCCATGGACCCTGCATTTTTGACCCATTCCAGTTCCCTTATCAGTCAGTCACTCGGTGCAACATACTTGCTATGGGAATTGCACCCCCGCGCGATTACCTGAAGGAATACAATCACGCCTTTACGGCTAGGGCGTCAACGTCGCGCCAGAGGCCCCACCCTCTGGGTATTTAAGCGGCTGACGACCATCCATCTTTCTCTTTTTTGCCCTTCACCTCGCTTAAACCTGAACTACCTCTCTTCGCGGGACTTCTCTGTTGCTTCATCGCTCAACCAGAGGTGAGCTTGCTCCCTGCACAGAGCGCACAGAGAATTATTCGTGTTTACTGCTGGACTAGCGAAAGCTAGTCCGGCACATTTTCTCTTAACCCCGAAGTATTTTCTTCTCCTCTCTCCACAGACTGCTTCGCTTGACGGCGCTAACTGCGTCAAAACCGCTACCCTTGCTAATTCGTAGCGGGCTAGCCAGCGAAAGCAACACGACGGAGGAGACGTCTAAACAAATTAAAAGAAAAAGGATTCTGGAAGGACTCGCTCGCCTTATCTCAGACATGCCTCCGGAGAAAGGAAAGCGAAAGACAAGACTTTTTTCATTCATTCAACCTTTATTTAGTCAGGTAAATCTTATTGAACCTCATAGGCTCATTTACGAAAGCGACCTGCTAAAACTAAAGAACGATGAACAGCAATGGTAGAATTTCCTTAAACAATAAACAATAAACAATAAACAATAGAAAACAAAAAAGAGAAAAAACAAAAGAAAGAAATACTTTTTTTTTTAAACAAAGTATCAAAAAACGAGCAAAACATAAGGTAGACGTATAAAATCAAAGACAGGAACAAATCTGCATTGGTTTTTGCCAGGATTCCAACAGATTCTGAAAACCATTTAGAGAAGTCAAGGTCGAGAGCTTCAGATCTTTTTGTAAGATATTCCATGAAGCAGGAGCAGAGTAGGAGAAGGCCCTTTTTCCAAGTTCAGTCCTCACTGACGGAACACTGCAGGTAATCATGTCCTGAGAGCGCACGCTGTAGCTGCACTCACGCAAAGACATGTAGGAGGAGATGTATGAGGGCAGCAGACCAAGAAGTGATTTAAAGATGAAAATGTACCAGTGGAAGAGTCTGCGTGAGGTTAATGATGTCCAGTTAACCAGTGAATACAGGGTGCAGTGGTGGGTACGATAATCACAGCCAGTTATGAATCTTAGTGCACCATGATAGACAACATCCAACATCCGCAGGGTGCTTGTAGGAGCATTCATGTAGAGAATGTCACCGTAATCAATGGAGGGAAGGAAAGTCACAGATACAAGGCGTTTCCTAACATTCAGTGTTAGACATGATCTGTTTCTGAAAAAGAAACCCAGTTTAACTTTCAGTTTCTTCACTAGGTTTTCCACGTGGAGTTTAAAAGAGAGATGTGAATCGATCAGGATACCCAGATATTTATAGGAATCAACAAACTCAATAGGGACACCATTTGAAGATAAAATCAGAGGAGGATCTGCTGGAACCGCCTTCCTATTTGAAAAAAAACATCCCTTTTGTTTTATCAGCATTTAGGACAAGTTTGAGACGGAACAAATCTGACTGGATGATGTCAAAAGCGGATTGCAGTAACTGGAAAGCCTTAGCTACTGTTTTAGCTCGGCAGTAAACAACTGTATCATCAGCATAGAAATGTAAGGATGCATCAGGGATGCAGTGACCTACATTAGCTATGTAGATTGTAAAGAGAGTTGGTCCTAAAACTGAGCCTTGTGGTACACCATTTTTAACTGTTAAATAGCTGGAAGAAGTACCGTTATGTTGAACACATTGCCTCCGATTGGAAAGATAGTTAGAAAACCAACCGATGGTGTGATCAGAGAAACCGATTTCTGAGAGCTTATGACACAGGATGTTATGATCCACAGTGTCAAAAGCTTTAGACAGGTCTAAGAAAAGTGCAGCACAATAGTCCTTAGCATCCAATGCTTCAACAACATCATTCAGAACCTTCAGAGAAGCAGTTGTTGTGCTGTGTTTTTTCCTGAAACCAGATTGATGAAGAGGTAAGATGTTAAATGAGTCCAGATAATTTTTGATCTGAGAGTTTATCAGTTTTTCTAGAACCTTGGCTAAGATGCAGAGTTTAGAGATCGGTCGATAATTGTTCAGTGAGGTGGGGTCACCTCCCTTCAGCAAAGGAAGAACAAAGGCTGTTTTCCAAGCATCCGGAATGGTGTTTTGGCTTATGGACAGATTAAAGATGTGGGTCACAGGGACTGTGATGATATGAGCAGCCAGCCTTAAGAAATAAGGTGGAAGTTCATCTGGACCTGCAGATTTTTTAGGATCAAGATCATTTAACAGTTTATTTACCTCACTGACTGAGAACGGAGAAAAAGAGAAGGTGTGATTAACAGATGGTTGACTTGTAGGAGGGATTTGATTTGTAGAAGTTTGATTATTAGATAAAGTGGCTGATTTTCCATTTGTAACTGTGTCAAATAATGAACTAGAAGCAACAAAATGTTTATTGAAACAGTTCAGGATCTCGTGCTTATTTGACACAGGAACAGAGTCAACAAGAAATTGTGATGGGAGGTCAGATGATTGGGGGGTGCCTGAGAGAGATTTAATGGTTTTCCAGAATTTTTTAGGATCGTTTAGATTTTTGGAGGTCTGAGATAAGAAGTAGTTACGTTTTGCGGCTTTGATGGCAGATGTGCATTTATTCCTTAGCTGCCGAAATTTCAACCAGTCAGTGTCTGAGTGTGATTTTCTTGCTGCGGCCCAAAGATGATCTCTCCAGTGCAGGAGATCAGCTAGTTCAGGAGTAAACCAGGGGCTGTCACGGCCCTTTATCCTGAACTGCCGGAAAGGAGCGTGTTTGTTTACAAAGTAAATGAAACTATCATGAAAATAGTTCCAAGCGGTGTTCACGTCATTGATTTGTAGGATACGTTGCCAGTCAAAGTGGGATAGATCCCAAAGGAATGACTGTTCACTGAAACGTTTCAAATCCCTTTTTTGGATTATTCTGGGCTTAGCAGGTGGAAGTTTAGTAGATCTAAGAGCTGCTATTACGGAATGATCACTCAAAACGTTAGCAAATACACCTATACCAGGAAATTTGTGAGGTGCATTTGTGAAAAACAGATCTAAGGTGGAAGATTTTTCGGGACATTTTATGTTTGGTCTGGTGGGAGAATCGATAAGTTGTGTTAGATTGAGAGATAGGCAACATTCCTTGAATTTATCACAGAGGGGGGTCGACTTATTCCAGTCAATGTTGAAATCTCCTGCCATAACAATCTCATTGTGTTTTAAATTTCCTATGAATTCAGTCAGGGAGGATAGAGCTTCAGGTGTTGCGGAGGGGGGACGATAACAACCTACAACAGTTAAGGGCTGACCTCCTTTCAAACTGATGTTCACAGCTAAAGCCTCAAACTGGTTTGCGATTGTTTTTTTAGACGCAATCCTGGCAGCCAAAGAGTCTCTGATGTAAATAGCGACTCCACCTCCCTTTTTATTACGATCACAACGATAGATCTTAAATTCATTGATTGCCAGGTCATTTTTCAAAACAGAATTTTTGAGCCAAGTTTCAGAGATAACGATCACATCTGCCCCAGAAGAAGTGATTAGGATTTTCAGTTCATCAAGTTTTTTTAGAAGGCTACGAGCGTTTACATGCAGAAAACGGAGACCTGAAATATTTTTAAACTCATTAGGTGTACAGTAGTTAGTGATTGGCCCTGGGTTGGGCTGAATCCCTGAGATCAATAACAACATGAATATCAGACATTTACTTGACTTCTTTGTCAGTGATGTGTAATTACAGGAGTTAACAGTGTGACATTTTGCCCCCATAATTGAACCATGTGAAACATTAACGAAGACACGATCATTCAGAACCCAAAAACAATGAAAGCTGCAGTGATGGGCAGATCCAGATGTGTTCCAAGGAAAACCAGCAAGACAGCGAGCCCAACTTTGCGCGCCTGTCCTAGCGGATGCGGTTTCTCCCTCGCGGCGACGGACACCCATGAGGCCATGCTCTGTTATTTTTATATTCTCTGTTATTTTTATATTCTCTGTTATTTTTATATTCTCTGTTATTTTTATATTCTCTGTTATTTTTATATTCTCTGTTATTTTTATATTCTCAGTTATTTTTATATTCTCTGTTATTTTTATATTCTCTCTTATTTTTATATTCTCAGTTATTTTTATATTCTCTGTTATTTTTATATTCTCTGTTATTTTTATATTCTTTGTTATTTTTATATTCTCTGTTATTTTATATTCTCTGTTATTTTTATATTCTCTGTTATTTTTATATGCTCTGTTATTTTATGTTGTTTTTATATTCTCTGTTATTTTTATATTCTCTGTTATTTTTATGTTATTTTTATATTCTCTGTTATTTTAAGTTATATTTATATTCTCTGTTATTTTTATATTCTCTGTTATTTTCTATATCTTGTGTAATTCCTTGTGTATGCTCCTTTGTACTGAAACTCTGGCACAACAATTTCCTGCAGGATCAATAAAGTTCTGTCATATTTTATCTTATTCCTTCAGGGATGGCTGGACCTTTAATTGTTTGTTTTTAGCCCTGGTCTTCAGACTGCAACACCTTCAGCATGTACAGGATACATTTGTTTGATATACTGGTTGTCAAAACTAAACTAGGGAAATTGCATTTCCTGCAAAAATGCAGCGTGAATACTTATTGCAGAAGAACTTGCTGAAAAACAGCTGAAATTAACTAAAACAGGCTGAAATGTAGCTGAAATGGATGAACAAGCCTAAATTAGAAGAAAGGAGAAAGAATGCAAATTTGTTGAATTAGGTTTAAATTAGCACAAATCACACAACTTGGAAATAGTTGAAAAAGCTGAAACTGGCACCAAAAAAAAAAAAAAAAACAGCTGAAAAGTGGTTGGAAAAGCAAAAGTTTAAATTACCAGAAGTAAATTACCAGAGAGCTGGAAAAAGTTTTTAATGAGTGCAACAAATGTGAAATTAGCTGAAAAAGCTAAAATTAGTATAAAACGGCTAAATAGTAGCTGAAATAGTAGAAAAAGCTGAACTTGCAGAAATAAGCTGAAAGGAGCGTAACATGCTGATTTTTTTTATTATTAAAGTTTTATTCATTTTACATATTTAAGAAAAATAACATAAAAGATAATGGAAAAAAAAACGTTTCATAAATATGTGAAAAAAATCTAAATACATAAAATGAAAGGTGGCAGAAAGAAGAAGATTTTCTTATTTTGTCTGCCCCTTTTTTTCCAAAAAAACCCCAACAAAACAAACAATTTACAAACACTCAATTCAAACAATTAACTACCAAAAACAACAGATCAATTTAGTAACATTTCACACTCAATAATCAACAAATACATTAGGGTGCATTACTTAAAGCTTTAGTATTTTGCTAGCAGTTTAGACTTGATAATTTTTTTGAATTTCATCACAGAGTTTACATCTTTAACATCTTTTTCCAAAACATTCCACAATTCCACTCCCTTATTTGAAATAAAATGTCCCTTCAAACTAGTCCTATATCTAGGTTTAACAAACATTTCAGTTCCTTTTAAATTGTATCGGCTTTCTCTCTTTATGAAAAACATTTGAACATTTGTGGTTAGCACATTCTTATGAGCCTTATGCATTACTAACATCCATCCATCCATCCATCCATCCATCTTCTTCCGCTTATCCGGGGTCGGGTCGCGGGGGTAGCAGCCTAAGTAGGGAGGCCCAGACTTCCCTCTCCCCAGCCACTTGGAGCAGCTCCTCTGGGGGAATCCCAAGGCGTTCCCAGGCCAGCCGAGAAACATAGTCCCTCCAGCGCGTCCTGGGTCTTCCTCTGGGTCTCCTCCCGGTGGGACATGCCCGGAACACCTCACCAGGGAGGCGTCCAGGAGGCATCCTAACCAGATGCCCGAGCCACCTCAACTGGCTCCTCTCGATGTGGAGAAGCAGCGGCTCTACTCCGAGTCCCTCCCGGATGACTGAGCTTCTCACCCTATCTCTAAGGGAGAGTCCAGACACCCTGCGGAGAAAACTCATTTCAGCCGCTTGTATCCGAGATCTCGTTCTTTCGGTCACAACCCAAAGCTCATGACCATAGATGAGGGTGGGAACGTAGATCGATCGGTAAATTGAGAGCTTTGCCTTTCGACTCAGCTCTCTCTTCACCACGACAGACCGGTACAGCGCCCGCTTCACTGCGGACGCTGCACCTATCCGCCTATCGATCTCACGCTCCAGTTTTCCCTCATTCGTGAACAAGATCCCGAGATACTTAAACTCCTCCACTTGGGGCAGGACCTCCTCCCCGACCCGGAGAGGGCATGCTACCCTTTTCCGGCTCAAGACCATGGCCTCGGATTTGGAGGAACTGATCCTCATCCCGGCCGCATCACACTCGGCTGCAAACCGCTCCAGTGAAAGTTGTAAATCACGAACTGATGAAGCCAATAGGACCACATCATCTGCAAAAAACAGAGAAGCGATTCTAAGGTCACCAAAACGGATCCTCTCAACACCTTGGCTGCGCCTAGAAATTCTGTCCATAAAAGTTATGAACAGAATCGGTGACAAAGGGCAACCTTGGCAAAAGAAAAGCAATGAAAGTATTTTATATTTAAAACATAATCTTGGTGTGTGTGTGTGTGTGTGTGTGTGTGTGTGTGTGTGTGTGTGTGTTGTTGGTGCAAGCGTATTGGCCCGCCTATGCGCCAGACTACGTACCGACATTATCGGGACATTTGGTATTAGCCAGCCTTTGCCAATGTCCGGATAAATCACAGATTGTATCCAAATATATTAATATGTAAACATTGTTTTTTCTCATCAATATCAGCGTAACTTGTGGCTAAATGGCTCCCTGGATGACTTGGAATGTGCTTCAACACTTAAAATTGTTTTAATAAAAAGTTATTTACATTTATAAAATTGTCGAGCAACGCACCTTCGCGACTTTGTGTGTGTAGTGTGTATCAGTTTGTGTGTCGGATGCGCTAATCGCACCTGTGTGGATGTGTGTAATTATTGCAACTTATACACATCGCGCCAAACTCCAACGCCCCTCCTCTCGTGATGTGGAGACCGCGCGAAACTCCAACGCCGCCCCTCCTCTCGTGATGTGGAGACCCTGTAGTGGGCGGGGGCTCAGGGCGGGGCCTCAGGTGACCGAGTTTTTAAAAGTTAAAGCCCCTTGAGCTTACACGTGCAGAGTTATGGCGTCGTGTGTTGAGTGCATGTAGGTGAGCGGAGATTATTTTTGGAGAGCGATTTAAATAAAATTTTGCAGCGGTAGGTGGACAGAGTGTCAGAGTGTATTGACTTCATTCAGGTAAGAATTAAAAAAATTTTTTTGTTGCTTTTGATGACATCATCTCAAGGAAATGTTAACCTAATCCAGTAGTAACGTGACTTTAACCGCAGCGTCACAAACTGTGAAGACTGTAGAAAACTTTATCAACATTTAGATAAATTAGGAAGTATCTGTGCATGAGTTTTGAGTGCGTGAAGAAAGACGCAGCTCAAACTAGCTGCGGCTAGCGTTAGCATGTAACGTAACTTCACTTCAGAAGCGTGACAACCTTTCAACGCTGTTGAAAACTTTTATAGACATTTATATAAATCAGCGATACTATATATGCATCACTTGTGGATGTTTTTAGTGGTTATTTAGAGTCTTAACGCGACGAAGACAAAATTAAACGCACGTCGCGTTAGCGTCACTACCGTGAACGTGTCACGTCACAATAACAGCGTGACTAACGCTGTAATTTAACATGCGTTAATAGGGTAGAGGGGTTTTAATGTTTCCAACGTCATTTTTGTGCTAAATCTGCTCTTTTTTTTTTTTTTACCTCTGAGCAGTGAGCAGACGGACGAACTGCGTCGTTACGTCATCACGTCATCACGTTGCAGCCTCGTTACGTCATCACGTTGACTGCAGTTTTATGTAGGTATAAGAATACTGTTGTTGGAATACTGAATACTGAATAATACAGAATACTGTATAAGTGTATTGTATAAACTTGAGAATTGTTTTTTAACTTTTTCATATTTTTACATGTACAGGTTTTCAGCTAGTCCAAGAGGTCATTTGGTATTTGGTGAGTCAAACATCCCGCCTTCCTGAAAACAGACAGATGGATTCTTTACTGACTGAGGTCCACGCTTTATCCATCCATCCATGCATTCATCCATCCATCAAACATCCATCCATCAAACATCCATCCATCCATCATCCATCAAACATCCTACCTTCCTAAACCCAGACATATGGATTCTTTACTGACTGAGGTCCAAGCTTTATCCATCCATCCATCTATCAAACATCCATCCATCCATCAAACATCCATCCATCCATCCATCAAACATCCATCCATCCATCAAACATATATCCATCCATCAAACATCCATCCATCCATCAAACATCCTGCCTTACTGAACCCAGACAGATGGATTATTTACTGACTGAGGTCCACGCTTTATCCATCCATACATCCATCCATCCATCAAACATCCACACATCCATCCATCCATCCATCCATCAAACATCATCCATCCATCATCAAACATCCTGCCTTCCTGAACCCAGACATATGGATTCTTTACTGACTGAGGTCCACACTTTATCCATCCATCCATCAAACATCCATCCATCCATCCATCCATCCATCAAACATCCATCCATCATTCATCCATCAAACATCCATCCATCTATCTATCCATCCATCTATCAAACATCCGGCCTTCTTGAAACCAGACAGATGGATTCTTTACTGACTGAGGTCCACGCTTTATCCATCCATACATACATCCATCTATCAAACATCCATCCATCCATCCATCAAACATCCATCCATCCATCCATCAAACATCCATCCATCATCCATCCATCAAACATCCTGGCTTCCTGAACCTAGACAGATGGATTCTTTACTGACTGAGGTCCACGCTTTATCCATCCATCCATCCATCAAACATCCATCCATCCATCCATCCATCAAACATCCATCTATCCATCCATCAAACATCCTGCCTTACTGAACCCAGACAGATGGATTCTTTACTGACTGATGTCCACGCTTTATCCATCCATCCATCAAACATCCACACATCATCCATCAAACATCCATCCAAACATCCACACATCATCCATCAAACATCCATCCATCAAACATCCATCCATCATCCATCCATCAAACATCCATCCATCTATCCATCCATCTATCAAACATCCTGTCTTCCTGAACCCAGACAGATGGATTCTTTACTGACTGAGGTTCATGCTTTATCCATCCATACATACATCCATCCATCCATCTATCAAACATCCATCCATCCATCAAACATCCAGCCTTGCTGAACCCAGACGGATAGATTCTTTACTGACTGAGGTCCACGCTTTATCCATCCATCCATCCATCCATCCATCCATCCATCCATCCATGCATCCATCTATCAAACATCATCCATCCATCCATCAAACATCCTGCCTTCTTGAAAACAGACATATGGATTCTTTACTGACTGAGGTCCACGCTTTATCCATCCATCCATGCATCCATCCATCCATAAAACATCCATACATCCATCCATCCATCAAACATCCTGCCTTCCTGAACCAGACAGATGGATTCTTTACTGACTGAGGTCCACGCTTTATCCATACATCCACCCATCCATCCATCAAACATCCATCTATCCATCATCAAACATCCATCCATCAAACATCCTGCCTTGCTGAACCCAGACAGATGGATTCTTTACTGACTGAGGTCCACGCTTTATCCAACCATCCATGCATCCATCCATCTATCAAACATCTATCCATCAAACATCCATCATCCATCAAACATCCTGCCTTCCTTAACCCAGACATATGGATTCTTTACTGACTGAGGTCCACGCTTTATCCATCCATCTATCAAACATCCATCCATCCATCAAACATCCATCTATCAAACATCCATACATCCATCATCCATCCATCAAACATCCATACATCTATCCATCAAACATCCTACCTTCCTGAACCCAGACAGATGGATTTACTGACTGAGGTCCACACTTTATCCATCCATCCATCCATCAAACATCCATCCATCCATACATCCATGCATCAAACATCCATCCATCCATCTATCCATCAAACATCTCAAACATCCATCAAACATCCATCCATCCATCCATCAAACATCTATCCATCCATCAAACATCCATCCATCCATCAAACATCCTGCCTTGCTGAACCCAGACAGATGGATTCTTTACTGACTGAGGTCCATGCTTTATCCATCCATTCATCCATCCATCCATCCATCAAACATCCACACATCCATCCATCCATCCATGCATCCATCCATCAAACATCATCCATCCATCATCAAACATCCTGCCTTCCTGAACCCAGACATATGGATTCTTTATTGACTGAGGTCCACACTTTATCCATCCATCCATCAAACATCTCCATCCATCCATCAAACATCCATCCATCATTCATCTATCAAACATCCATCCATCTATCTATCCATCCATCTATCAAACATCCGGCCTTCTTGAAACCAGACAGATGGATTCTTTACTGACTGAGGTCCACGCTTTATCCATCCATACATACATCCATCTATCAAACATCCATCCATACATCCATCCATCCATCAAACATCCAGCCTTGCTGAACGCAGACAGATGGAGTCTTTACTGACTGATGTCCACCTTTTATCCATCCATGCATGCATCCATCCATCCATCCATCAAACATCCATCCATCCATCCATGTATCCATCCATCAAATATCATCCATCTATCCATCAAACATCTTGCTTTCTTAAAAACATGATAAACTGAAATTGTGTGTGTGTTTGTGTGTGTGACTGTTTTGTGGTTTCTAAGGACAGTGTTTTGTCAGGACAGTAATGAACTGTAATCTGCTTGTCTGTTTATAGCATATGACAATGTCCATAAAAACCACAAAACAGTCACACACACAAACGCACACAATTTCAGTTGAACATGTTATATTTACATGTATATGTCTATCTGTACAGTATATGTATATGCATATACAGTATACATGTATATGCATATATGTATATACACTGTATATGAATATGCATATATGATATGCTTATATACATGTATATATGTATATTTGTGTGTATGTATATGACATAGATATCAATTTTATAAATAATGCAGGGATTGTTATGTATGACTTCAATATTATTAGTCACAGTTTTTAAATTTATAGTTTTCTTTCATTCAGCTAATTTTAATTTCATCTTAGTCCACCCATCATGAGAGGAGTTTTGTAAATACTATGTCCATCCATCTTTCCTTTATGTGAGATGGATACTTTGGCCAAAAACAATCATGTAATGTTTATTGGTTTACATGTGACAGCAGCTATCATCAAAATGTAGAATTTCCTCTAAATATAAGTATAAATGATCTGTTCCAGATGACGTGAACACGTCCAGAGTCAGGAGATCGCAGGTAGCCAGAAGAGCGATCAACTTCCATTAAACACGAGTACCAAGGTACATTTTAGTTCTTGTGTTCCTAAACAGATATACTTGCTACGTGTGGATTCATCAACCTTATTGTTCAATTGTGTGTGTATGGGAGTGTATTGTGGTTTTTTTATGGACAGTTGTTTGTTAGGACAGTCATACGCTAGCCTGGTTAAAACCAAACCCTGTCCTTCACTTTGCTTCGTACTAGGGTCTGGCATTCCTCCCATTGAAAACGATTTCTCCGGTCTATTTTTGACCGGACCAATCAGAGAACAGAAGGCGTAGTTTTGTTAGCTTAGCCTGGCAAGGTCCAGGCTATTCAGATAAAAAGCTCAGAAACCACTTGGTGGATATTTTTTCTGCTACCAGTGTGTAATTATATGGCTCTAATTTACTGACTGTTGGCCTTGATGAAACATTTGAGATAAAATTCGATTTTTTATCATTTATTTTCGTAGCGCACCCTGAGGCTGTTTGGAAAATGTGAAACCGAAACTATTTAAATCCAGCAGATTTGACCATTTCGTGAATTGATTTAGGAACTGTTAAGCTCAGAAACACTTCTGATAAAACGTCAGCTAAGAAATATAGTTTTTCTCAGGAAAGAAATAATAGTTTTTTACCTTGTTTTCTGGAAAATTCCTTCGTGGTGGCAGCCATTTTAACTGACGACGTCAGTCGACGTCGTTCAAAACTCCGCCTTCTGTTCTCTGATTGGTCTGTTAATCTGCCAATCCGCCTTCTGTTCTCTGATTGGTCCGGTCAAAAATCGACCGGAGGAATCGTTGTCTATGGGACAAATCCCAGACCCAGCAGTGAAGGGAAATAGAATTGAGCGGAGCTGTGCAGGTATGGCGAGGGCCAGGCTAGTCATACGCTATAAACAATCAGACAATCAATCAGATGGCAGTTCATTACAGTCCTGATAAAACACTGTCCTTAAAAACCATAAAACAGTCACACACACAAACACACAATTTCAGTTGAACATGTTATATTTACATGTCTATGTCCATCTGGACAGTCAGAGAGACATTCAGCAGGTAGACAGTCAGAGAGACATTCAGCAGGTAGACAGTCAGAGAGACACTCAGCAGGAGGACAGTCAGAGAGACACTCAGCAGGTGGACAGTCAGAGAGACATTCAGCAGGTAGACAGTCAAAGAGACACTCAGCAGGAGGACAGTCAGAGAGACATTCAGCAGGTGAACAGTCAGAGAGACATTCAGCAGGTGGACAGTTAGAGAGACACTCAGCAGGTGGACAGTCAGAGAGACACTCAGCAGGTAGACAGTCAGAGAGACACTCAACAGGTGGACAGTCAGAGAGACATTCAGCAGGTAGACGGTCAGAGAGACATTCAGCAGGTAGACAGTCAGAGAGACACTCGGCAGGAGGACAGTCAGAGAGACAC
>JBBPBX010085832.1:0-15016 GCA_038048925.1 Garcialebias charrua | reverse complement strand
CAGCATCAGTCCTGATGTTCTACAGATCATGAAGACGTCTCCATCTGTTCTTTAACAATATCAAGGTTTGTTCTCCTCCACCTGGGTCCACTCTTCAGGTGAAGATATTTCTGTGAATTGATGATAAAACACACAGACACACACAGTATATATTATATGCAGTATACTGTATATTAAGACAATGGGTCAAACTAATGTCATGTATTTCCATCATTTTAATGAGACACCACTATAACACCAAGTGATGTCCAAATTAAATAGAAAAATAAATATGAAATATTTTCAACATGTTGACTGGATTAAATAACAAAGCTGACAAATTGAAGCAACATGATCTGTGCAAATTGTTTTGTACACAAACTAATAACTAATAATGTTGAATAATTATTAGAAACATTAACTAATATATTACCATTTCAGTGCTGTGGAAACGATTTACATGTAGAATTCCTTCTGCCTCTCAACTATCAGCTGCTGTAAGTCCTCACAGAGCTGCTGCACTTCCTGAAGTGAAAAGTCTCCAAAAACCAGCAGGAGCTGAAAAAAAATTATAACCTGCTGTTTACTGGAAATAACTTTGGCTTCTCTGAAGACAAACCGCTAAAATATAAAGTTTTAAATGGCTAAATTGGACGGATCGCGTTTGTATCTTGTCCATTGTAAACAAGGTGCGCAGTTGACGCGAGTCTGTCTGTCATAATCGCGCGACGGGAAAACCCGTATTTATCATGTAAAAAAAAAAGGCGCTAATTTTAAACTGTTTTTGAGAGGAATTTTAATTAATTTAACATTGTTTTAGCAAAAACGATCAGAGGTCAATCTTAATATATATATATGTTGTGCCATTTTATGGAAAGTTAAAAGATGATGTCAGTGGAGCTTTAACTGTTCAATCGTCTTAGGCCTTCTTTGTCGCACCTTCCTCTTTATGATGTGCGAAATGTTCTCTATAGTTGAAAGATCTGGACTGCAGGCTGGCCATTTCAGTACCCAGATCCTTCTCCTACGTAGCCATGATGTTGTGATTGCTGCAGAATGTGGTCTGGCATTATCTTGTTGAAAAATGCAGGGTCTTCCCTGAAAGAGATGACGTCTAGATGGAGCATATGTTGTTCTAGAACCTGAACATAGTTCTCTGCATTAATGGTGCCTTTCCAGACATGCAAGCTGCCCATGTCACAAGCGCTCATGCAACCCCATACCATCAGTGATGCAGGCTTCTGAACGGAGCGTTGATAACAACTTGGGCTATCCTTGTCCTCTCTGGTCCGGATGACATGGCGTCCCAGTGTTCCATAAAGAACTTCAAATCGTGACTCATCTGACCACAGAACAGTCTTCCATTTTACCACACTCCATTTTAAATGACCCCTGGCCCAGTGCAAACGTCTGAGCTTGTGGAGCTTGCTTAGAAATGGCTTCCTCTTTGCACTGTAGAGTTTCAGCTGGCAACGGCGGATGGCACGGTGGATTGTGTTCACTGACAATGCTTTCTGGAAGTATTCCTGAGCCCATTCTGTTATTTCCTTGACAGTGGCATTCCTGTTTGAGGTGCAGTGACGTTTAAGGGCCCGGAGATCACGAGCATCCAGTAGAGTTTTACGGCCTTGACCCTTACGCACAGCGATTGTTCCAGATTCTCTGAATCTTTTGATGATGTTATGCACGGTTGATGATGATAACTTAAAAGTCTTTGCTATTTTACGCTGGGTAACACCATTCTGGTATTGCTGCACTATCTTTCTGCAACAATGGTGGAATTGGTGATCCTCTTACCATCTTGGCTTCTGAGAGACACTGACACTCTGAGAAGCTTTTTATACCCAATCATGTTGTCAATTGACCTAATTAGTGTTAATTGATCTTCCAGCTGTTCGTTATATGCTCAATTTCCTTTTCAGCCACTTATTGCTACTTGTCCCAACTTTTTTGGGATTTGTTGACACTGTGAAATTTTGAATCAACATATTTTTCCTTTAAACTATACTCAGATTAAACATTTGATCTGTCATCTATGTTCTATTACGAATAAAATATTGACATTTGCCATATCCACATCATTGCAATCAGTTTTTATTTACAATTTGTTTAGTGTCCCAACTTTTTCGTAATCCGGTTTGTATGTCTTTATTCTGTTGTTACTTAATTTTGTATGTTGCCTATGTGTTGCCTGTTTTTTGTTTGTACAGCACTTTAGTTGGCCTTGTTGCTGTTTTAAGAGCTCTATAAATAAAATGGTATGGTATGGTAGGTGTGACACGGATGATCAATCAGAGGCTATATAGCCTCTCGTCATCCGCAGCTCTGCTCCTACAGAATCTTCTCGCGGAAAGCAAGGACTCTGAGTGACAGGGAAGCTCTGGCTGTCACCCGCGATTCATAGAACCGTAGTTACATATGTAACTTTCGTTCTATTTCACCCCTCCTGACCACCATAGAGCAGTGCTGAAAGCACTGAATGACGAATACCAATGATGTCACAAGGAATCCTGAGCACATACCTCACTGAAGAGGCCCAGAGGACCCTTGCAGAAGACCTTGGCCCAGGGGATTAGGGGTGGCCACGTTAACTCTGTAAATGATACGGCAGCACATATTTCTTCCATCGAAACCCCTCAGGGCAGTGGACACGCTCCTGGCAGAATGTGCCTTCATGCTGACTGGCAAGGGGTCATGCCCCATGACGTAGGTATGGCAGATGACATCCACGATCCAGTGGGACAAGCGCTGTTAAGAAAGAGGATAGCCTAACCTAGGGCCTCCGTAAGACACAGACAGCTGGTCTGAACATCGTATAAAGGCAATAGCGGCAATGTATGCCTCCAGTGCTCTCAATGGGTACAATAATCCAGACCCCTAGCTAGGTGTAGTCTGAAAATGTACCAGCCTCAACAGTTGGTTACAGTTAGAGTAAGATAACTCCTTGGTACAAATGTAGTGTTTGGCCACAAGGTAATGTCAGAGCCCTCAAGGCCTCACCTAAGGCATGAGGCTCTGAGAGAGAGCCTGTAGCTCGCCGACCCTCTCGCTGAAACCATAGCCAACAAAAGTCATCTTACATGAAAAACCACTTGAGGTCCGCCTGTGTTAGCGGTTCGAACTGAGGGCGGCACAGATCTTCGAGAACCAAGTGTAGTTGCCAACCTGGTGCTCGTTGTCTGCAGATGTAACCTATGGGCACCACGCAGAGAAGAGAGACTAGATCATGGCTCCCCACCACACGGCCATCGATGCCAGCGTGGTTGGACGATATTGCCGCTACATAAACTGTAAGCGTCAAAGGAGAATGACCCTTACCATGAGAGACTGGAGAAACTCCAGATGGTGGATACTGTACAGGAGACTGGATCCTCATTGTGATCAGACACCATTGGGAAAACAGACGCCATCTGTTTCCATCATGCTGATGAGTAGAGGATGCCCAGGATGGTACGTCTGACAGGGCTCAGAACTCCAGTCAGCTGCTGTCCTAGCCTTGCAGTGGCCACACCCATGGCCGAAGACATTGAGGATTGGGGTGCCATATCAGTCCACCCAACCAAGTTAGATAAAGGGGCAGAAAGGCATATAGGAGGACCCTTGGCCAAGGATGTCCTAGCCCAGCACATCTGAAGCCCCAATAGGGAGTACCGTAGGGGACACTGAAGTGTCCGCCGGTAGTTGATGTGGTAGACAATAGAGGTGTTGTCCAGCTGAATGAGAGCATGCCCCACTTCCTGGTGGGGTAGGAAGTACCCGAGTGCCAGTGCGTCACATGCAGCTCTAGCACATTTATATGGTTGGAGTGGTCCTTTGACCCCAGTGGCCCTGAACCGCTCTGCATTGCCACACAGTGCCCAATCCCTTGGAGCTGGTATCAGTCATGCCCACTTCCCTGTGACATACTACCACTCCCATGGGGACACCCCTCGACTATTAATTTTCGTCCATCCATGGAGTAAGAGCCTGAAGACCTGACCATGTCATTGCAAGCCTGTGATGCCTGTGCGGCCTAGCATTCAGGCGAAAGCTGTTGATCCACCTCTGTAAGGGACGAAGTGGCAGCAGGCATAAGGACACCACCCGAGTGGCTGACGGCAGTTTGCCTAGTAGCTACCGGAAGGTAACGTAGGGAAGCTGCTTGCCTAGCCTGAACTGACTGACATACTGGAATATGCCACCCACCCTTGAGCAAATGGGTGAGCTCTCATGGAGGGTGAATCCAGAATCACCCAAGAAAGGTGTTAGGTTGGAAAAGGATCAGGTAGCTCTTCTCCAGGGTGACAATAAGGCCCAACTGGGACACTTTAGCGAGCAGACGGAGTCCCTGATCCAACCTTGCCCAGCTCTTTGGTGGACCGACTCACGAAAGCTCCTGTTGCTCTTTGCTAAACCACATGAGGGTAAAGACCCCCAAGGTGACAGCAGGTTCGATCACTGGCATGTGATCCAGGCCTGCCACGGCCAGCTCATGCATGGTTGCCAACGTTCGGCCATCCGCGGATAGGTGCGCAAAGAATTTTGGGTCCTGCCAGCAACCATGCGACTCCCTCAGGTACTTTTTCGATGGAGGGACGGAAAAGGAAGGAGGAGGCCATCTGCGCCAGAGGAAGGCACTACCAGGGGTGGACTCCTCTGGTTGAGGGATGTCCAGCTGCAATTGTCTAAGGGCCATACGCATGACGTACTGCATCGAGTCGTCACCTGACCACTAGTTGCGCTACGGGACGAAGAAAGTGAATCAGTCTCTGAGACTTAAGATGACTGTTCCTCCTCCTCAACTAGAAAGTGAAAGGCAGAGGCAGCCAAGGATAACACATCCTCTTCCGTAGCCAACTAAGGCATGGTTGGTGAGTAGAGTCTGGTCGATGCCCTTGGTTCAGCCCCCAGTTGGCGTGCCTGAAAAAGAAACTTCATCTCCGCCAATTCTGCGGACAGCTGCTCACTCTCGTGGAGAGACTCTGACCAGGCTTGGCTCGCCTCTTTCTAGGAGGGTCCACAAAGACTGTGGCCTCAGCCCAGCGCTTCGAGCACCTAAGTGCAGCCTCCTGCCCAGAAGGCAGGAGTTCACTGCTAAGCTTGGGACAAAACTGGGCCAGCCGAGCTACCCTCACTGCACGAGGTATGAGGCTGCAGTTCATGCAGGGATTCTCTGACAGGGCCTCCACCAGATGGTCCCGTCCAAGACAGTTAGGACACAGGTCATGACTGTCATCCACCTGGAGCATGGTCACACAACCTGTGCAGCAGTGAGAGCCGTCCATGCTCCTACTTCAGGCAGTTTACTCGAGTAAAAAACTGCAACTCGGCACAGGGGCTGGCACCGCCAGCTACGTCCAGAATACAAAACAAGACACAAGGATGAAAGGATAGGCTGAGAATTGGGAGAGGGGGCGTGCACGTTCACCGTCACCAATTAAAACAAGACCAGAACTCAGAGAGGCCAGCACCTCCAGCTTAGTCCAAATGCTTGAGGTTGGTAAAACATGATTGGGAGTGGGGGCACAAATGCTAGCCTTCACCAATTAAAAACAGGCCAGAACTAGTAACCCCAGCTCAGCTCAACCGTTATGATGCTGGTGAAAATAATTGGGAGAGGGCACGCGAACGCTAACCATCACCAATAGAAAATAAGGCTAGAAACTCAGAGGCTAGCACCATTAGCCTTGGTCAACTGCTTGGGGTTGGTGAAAGAGTGATTGGGAGAGGGGGCGCAAATGTTTGTCTTCACCAATTAAAACAAAGTCAGAACTAATAATCCTAGCTCAGCCCAACCATTATTATGCTGGTGAAAAATGATTTGGGAGAGGGTGCGCAACTAGCCTGGTTAAAACCAGACCCTTGTCCTTCACTTTGCTTTGTACTAGGGTCTGGACCAGGGGTCTGCAACCTTTTCGATCCAAAGAGCCATTTCTGCTCCTTTGTTCACTAAATTAAACGTGACCGGAGCCACAACACCTGCTGCAACTGGGATTCTCAACTGGTGGCCCACTGACCACTTTAAGTTTGTTGGAGGACGTTTTTCTGGCCAGCAGGAGTGACTTTATAAAACTAAAAATTTCTAATGATTTTTAACATTTACTGCTATTTTTACATTTTAAGATAAAATAAAAGACGAGATTCTTGTAAAGAAGGAAAATTTTATATAGTTTTGCCCAGTTTCTAAAAACTAAAACGATAAACTATGCAAGCCTATGTGATTTATTTTTTTAACTGTAGAGCATAAAGTGAAAGTATGTTTTACTCCTTGTAATATAGGAAAACTTCTAAAACTAACCCTTCCAGTTGTTATAAGAACCAATAAAATTCAGTTTTATTTCAGTTTTGATCAGCTTGAAAGAGCCGCTGCAGAGGGACCAAAGAGCCGCATGTGACTCCTGAGCCGCAGGTTGCAGACCCCTGGTCTGGACTTTCTCCATAGAGAACCGATTCTTGCTGGAGGCGTGGCCTCTGCTGAGGAACAAAACCATTGGATCTTAGAAAAATTTTGAACAGGGAAAGCATTCTGGTCCCTCCCCCTCAGAGCCATATATGGCTGCTCCCCCGTGGTCTGTTGAACTTGACTTCAGCTCCGCCTCCTGCTGCATTTTCTCTTGCTGCAGCTGCATATTCTGTGTTTATATGTTAATAAAACGTTCTAAAAAATAAAATAAAACCATGGAGCGCTGGTCCAGCACACCAGAAGACCAGAAAATCTGCAGGGACTCGGGCAGCAATGTAAAACCCGAGTTTAATTATCTCGTGACAACCTCAGGCATTTCCTCATCATTGCACTCGGCGGAGGGGGAGGAGGAGGGAGGAGAGAGCGATCACTTGACTTTTGACAAAAAACAAAACAAAAGAAAACTCCAGATAAGGGATTAAGAAGGGGAAATTAATACATTTGTGTCACATATAAAACAGTCCTGCATCGCTTTGAATGAGAACATGCGAATGCTCGCTGGCTACGCGCTGGGACAGGTGGGGGCGTGGGTTAGGGGCCAAAAACTTTGCCCCTTCTGTTCTCTGATTGGTCCGGTCAAAAATCAGCCGGAGAAATCCTTGTCTATGGGAGAAGTCCCAGACCCAGCAGTGAAGGGAAAATAGAATTGAACGGAGCTGCGTAGGAATGGCGAGGGCCAGTCTAGTGCGCAACATTAACCTCCGCCAATAGAAAACAAGGCCAAAACTGAGAGAGAGGCTAGCACTGCTAGCTCAGTCTAACCGTTTATGAGGTTGTTGAAAAATGATTTTGGATAAGGTGCGCAACGCCAACCTTCACCAACAGAGAACCAGGCCAAAAGTGAAAGAGGTTAGCACCGCTAGCTCATTCCAACTGTTTATAATGTTGGTAATAATTAATGATTTGGGAGAGGGTGCGTAACGCTAACCTTCACCAATGGAAAACAAGGCCAAAAATGAGAGAGGCTATCACTGCTAGCTCATTCCAACCATTTATGAGGTTGGTGAAAAATTATTTGGGAGAGGGTGCGTAATGCTAACCTTCACCAATAGAAAACAAGGCCAACGTGAGAAAGAGGCTAGCACGGCTAGCTCAGTCCAAGCGTTTATGAGGTTGGAAAAAAAAAATTGGGAGATGGTGCACAACGCTAACCTTCACTAATAGAAAACAAAGCCAAAAAACTGAGAGAGAGGCTAGCACTGCTAGCTCAGTCCAACCGTTAATGAGGTTGTTGAAAAATGATTTGGGAGAGGGTGCGTAACGCTAACCTTCACCAATAGAAAATAAGGCCAAAAGTGAAAGAGAGGCTAGCACCGCTAGCTCAGTCCAAGAGGTTGGTGAGAAATGATTTAGGAGAGGGAATACAACTGTAACCTTCACCAATAAAAACACAAGGTCAAAAACTGAGAGAGGCTAGATTCGCTAGCCTAGTCCAACCGTAATGAGGTTGGTAAAAATGATTGATAGGAGGGTGCGCGAACGCTCGCCCTCATAATTAGAATTGAGACCAGAACACAGCTGGCTACATAATTGAACTTGAGCCTGGAGTCCTGCTAATACTTTCAAGATTCAAAATGGCCAGATTTATGGGTATTCCTCTGATCCATGCTATGAGCCTTCTTCAAGGCCAACCCCAACATGCTGGCGAGTCCTAGAAGCCGCAGGTGGCCTGCGATTCTCACAAATCACTTCCATCTTATGGTTTAGCTTGTAAATCAGCTGATCTTGAGTACTCATAGCACAAACCAAACCTTCACACAGACTTGGCAGTTTGTCATGGCTGAAACTGCTGCTGATGTCTTCTTCAAAAGTTGATAACATAGAGACCCACCAATTCCAAAAAGCAGAAACCCTGCTATCATGAATCCAAATATATAAACGTCTTCGGCATCCTCCTGAGACAGAGCTGAAAGACACATCAGAGGGGCGGCCGTGGCGTAGTGGTAATGGCAGTCGTCCCCCGATCGGAAGGTTGGCGGTTCGAATCCCGGTTCCCCACACCATGTGTTGTTGTGTCCTTGGGCAAGACACTTAACCCCGAGTTGCTCCCGGTAGGACTGGAAAGCACCTTGCATGGTAGTCTGCCGCTACCGGTGTATGAATGTGTGTAGCATTCAATGTGTGTAGCGCTTTGAGATTTTCACTAATGAAAAGCGCGTTATAAATTGAATTCATTATTATTATTATTATTATCAGCTGCCAAACTTCCCATGGGTCCCTGATGTATCCTGCAGCGCGAGTCTCGGCAGGATGTGAGGGCTCTCCAGGACCCTATTGTTCTGTTGAAAACATTTAGTTGGTTGTGTTGAAAGTCCAGCTCACCAGATCCATAATAATATTTTTTCATTTGGAAGATGTGTACCAGAAGCTTTGAGATACACACAGAGAGCAAAAAGCATGGGGAGAACAGGGGAGGGAGAGGAGAAGGCGTCCGCCTTGAGCAAGAGTTCTAAACAATATGCTAAAATATTTTTGAAATCGCTCTGTTCAGGCCAGACCTGCAATTTTGTCCGCCAAATGAATTGTTCTTTTGGGGGCCTTTACATATCCCAAAACTCACAAAATTTGGTGGCCGCATCAGGACAGGTGAAAATTTATGTATTTTGGGGGCGTGGCAGATATCGGAACAGAAACGTCTCAAGAGCGCCACCTAGAAATATTCTAAATACCTTCCGCATTGGTCTTAGTTTGTCGTAGAAGCATGAAATTTGGTACACTTGTCCAATTCACCAAGATGCACAGAAAACCCTCTTGCACCAACGTTGTACGATAAAGAGTCAGAGAGTCAGAGAGTCTTTATTGTCATTTGCACCGCATGTGGTACATGTGATGAAAACGAGATTATGTACACGGGGTCCCAGTTACATCCAACAACAAATGCAAGAGAAAAACAGTAATAACATCTAGAATTAACTAAGAAAAACATCAACTAGTAATACACTAAGCCCTAATGTAATAGAAAAACATCATTATAAACAGCAGCACGAACATGAGTCTGTATGAGCAGATGGTCACAGATGAACACAGCAACAAGAAAACAGATCAGCATCAGCATGATGTGATATTTTGCAGTGTTTATTCTCATTATTTATTTATTCATGAGTCTAACAGCCTCAGGGTAGAAGCTGTTCCTCAGTCTAGTGGTTCTACATTTGATGCTCCTCAACCTCCGTCCTGAGGGGAGTGGGGCAAAGAGTGAGTGTGCTGGGTGAGTGAGGTCTTTCATGATGCAGGTGGCTCTTTTCCTGCATCTGGAGGTGTAAATGTCTGTGATGGTGGGGAGACTGACTCCAACAGACTTCTGTGCAGCCTTCACCACTCTCTGTAGAGCTTTCCTCTCTGCAACTGTGCAGCCTCCATGCCACACATTGATGCTGGAGCACAGGATGCTCTCCACTGCACACCTGTAGAAGGAGGTGAGAACTGGGCTGCTCAGACCAGCTCGTCTCAGCCGTCTGAGGAAGTAGAGTCTCTGATGACCTTTCTTGATCAGGCTGGTGGTGTTGTTGCTCCAGCTGAGGTTATCATTCAAGTGTACACCCAAGTATTTGTAGCTGGAGACCACTTCCACCGCAGATCCACCTATGTTCAGTGGGGCATGGGTGTGTTTGTTCCTTCTGAAGTCCACAATCATCTCCTAAACATTCCATTTTGGAATGTTGTCCAAATTTTAACACTTTTTGGGCTGTTTACAGCCTCCGCATTTGAACGAACTCCTCCTAGGGGTTTCACTCAATCGGTTTCAAACTTGGCCGGTTTCTTCATAAGGCATGGGGGACCAAAAGTAATCAAAACGGTTTGTCTTGGAGCATGCTGAAGGGGTGGGGCCAGATGTCAAATTTGGACATCTCGCCATGAAAAACGAAACGCTAACAGCTCCTACAAGAAAACTAATACATCAAACCTTCAATGATTGATCCACATCCGGTCCCCTGCAAGACTGAATAGTCAAATCAGGACATCACTTAAGCCACGCCCCCTGACAACAGGAAGTGTAAAGTTTTATGTTGAACAGTCCCGGCCTGACCCCTGTTACCTAATCAGCATGACAGTGTGTCCAGTGACCCAAGACATGTTGGTGTACCATACCATACCATACCATTTTATTTATAAAGCACTTTAAACAGGAACAAGTCCACACCAAAGTGCTGGACAAACAAAACACGCAACAGGCAACACAGACAATGAAGTACAACACGAAAAACATAAAAACATTGCAGATCATAAGTAAAACGATCCAATACAAATCAGCTGGCATTGAAAGCAATGGAGTAGTAGTGAGTTTTTAACTCGTGTAAACTTGCAAACTCGTGTAAAAGTGTAAACTTGCGTTCCAACCCTTACTTTTTTGGGTGGAGCATGTGGGCGTGGCGAAGTAACAAGGAATGCCGTCGCCATACGTTCGGTTCTAAAAATCCACAGATTTGATCCGAGGAGTACCAAAATCAGTATAATCGATCATTGCCCGCCCCTTGAACAGGAATCCATAATAATTGGCCAATAGCCTCCAGAGTGCCCCCTAGAATATTTTAAAACATCAGCCCTAAGCCATTTTTGGACAGATTATTCTGAAATTCAGTGAACATCTGTATCTTCTCAGGACTTAGGACAAAGTCTCTTGTAGCCCTGGTCCATAACCAACAGGAAGTCGGCCATTTTGGGTCAAATGGTCATTTCCCGGTGTTTCTAATTGCGGATTTTAACGAACTCCTCCTAGGGATTTTTTTTTCTTCTTTTATAGATGGCCTCCCTTCTCACCTTACAGCCATCCTCTCACATCGATATGAGTATATATATTTTTTTCTGTAAGGAGAAAGGAAAGACAGAGTAAGACAACAAAACACAACAATTATCCAAAAAAAAAGCACAAGGCAAACACACCCAACCTCCGTCTGCAATCCTGCAAAGTACATGACAGAACATAGCAACACATGCATAAAGAATAATAATATTCATGACTTTGCAGTAGAATTCCATAAATATACATACCCATACTTACAAATGAATATACAGTATACATACATATACATTCACATTCAGTCACATACCCATCTACATATCTGCATATGATATCTACATATACATCCCTGCACCCATTTGTGTGTGGTTGTGAGCATGCATAAGTGAATAAGGTTCCTCGAATAGAACATTCAATAGTGACCGCGAAGCATCACTAACCGTGTTTCCATCTATTTTCATTTCGAATTTTGAACTAATTTTTGAAATCTCGCAAATATGTAAATACAAATTAATGCGAAGCAGAAGTGTTTCCATCAACTGGCTTGAATCGCATCTACCGGGCCACGCACAGCGTCATTACGTCAGACGTCAGCGTCATTACGTCAGACGTCAGCGTCATTACGTCAGACGTCAGCGTTACGCATGTCTACAGTAAACAGGAAGTAGCGGTTGAAAACAGAACCCGGCCACACATCTCGTCAAAATGGAGAGAATATTTCAGGTATGTGTTGCTATCGGGCAAGTTGTATTTATTCTGTCATGCCAACTAGTTTTAGCGATGTTACATGTTGTCCGGAGCGGAAACAGCTGATCAGTCACATGACGTGAATGTTCGCTACGGCAGAACTGAGTCGGCAAATCTGTTTCCATCTGTCGTTTTGCGCATCTGCTCATTTTCGAAGATCCCAAAAACCACCTCAAGCGAGCGTATAAACTTTTTGGCGAATTTGAGGAAGTAAATTTGCATTTTGCCGTTTCCATTAAGCTTTTCTGCTGCGATACTTCAAAATGCGCATCTAGAAACCTTGATGGAAACACGGCTACAGATCTGCCCCCCTAAGGCCCGAGGCAGACAAATTGGGGATCAGAGCCCAAGACCTCAAGAAGGACCCCAAGCCCAGGGTCCCCCAGGGCCACCCGAACAGGACGAGCCACTCACCAACTCCCCAGATCCGACCAAAGGGGAGAACAGGAAGAGCCCCACCAGCGATTACACACAATGACCCCCCGGGATCAACAGCGACAAATTCACAGGCCCCCGCCGGAACCCGCTGCACCGACGTAGCCCCGAGCCCGGACAGCGAGGCCCGGGCACCGGGGACGCCCACCCCTCAAGCCCAGACCCGACAGGACCAGAGGACCCCAGCCCCACCAGACAACCACCAGGCCCCGCCGACCCGCGTATAAGTGCCCAACCCCCGGCAGCGAGGGCCCCAAGCCCGCCCGCATGCAAAGGGACACCCACTTGGGGGACCACATGGTAGGAGCGCAACACCAAGTAGCCTCAGATGTATCAGAGAATGGGCAGTCCAAGTCCAAGCCTGACACTTAGACATTTATACACAGACACACTCACTCAGACCCACCCTCATCCTCACCCTCGCTCACAGAAAGACAAACAATAACTACACGTTCCACTCATAATCCCGATGCACACTCTATACCCCCTAGGTCCAAGACATGTACCTGCTCCCTACATGGGGAAGCCCACACCCGAACCCAGGAGGTAGGCCCATTCATTCTTGGGTAGAGAGTAGCCGACATCCAAGATTCGGCCCAACCCCCGCCCTGCCGACAGGACACCCTAGCCCAAGTAGCCCCAGGGAGAGCGCAATGCCAGCCCCGCCCACGGCGAACCCTCAGGCCCCTGAACCCTCCCATAGTCCAGGACAACACCTGACGGCCCGTCACCTAACCGGACCCCACCCCCAGAAATGGCCGCCTGGTTCATATATATACTGTATATATAAATAAACAAATAAAAATTAACAAACCTAGACCCTGACACACATCCCCGTCCCCAAATGTGCTGTTGGTGTGTGTTGTTCTAAAGTGCACTTAAAAGAGGAAAGAGAAGGAGCAAAGGCTGGCATTATGCCAGTTTCCCCTCCACCCCAACTCTAACCCAAGCCCTTACTGTCTAAATGCACAATTGTGAGTGAGCATAGGCACGGGGGGCGAGAGTGATGTCATCTCGCCACCCATAACCATAGTGCTCATCCCAAATTCCTATATGTGAATTTTATGAGGATGTTTATGAGTGAATGTCTAAGGTGTATAATAAAATTGAGTCCCAGGTGGTTCTGAACAACAGAGATGTAAAAACATTGTAGTACACCCGAGTCTCAAAATCTCTACATCTATTAATTTGAGATGAAGAGGGCGGAGGTGCGTGGTGAGGGATGGGGAGAAAATAACTGCAGGAACAATGCTCCCGCAGCGAGTCAGCTCCCCCGCTGACCCTACATACCCAAGTTCGCCAAGTTCCACCCAAGGTGCGAGGCAAAGACACCTCTCTGACCACCAGGCCATTGAGCTCTAGACCACAGAGGGACACGGCCACGAGGGCCACCAACAGCAGAACCAACAGCCCACATCCACCAGGGCCGCCAAGCCCCCTACGAACCGCAGTCAGCCTGCCACCCACACAAAATCCCACATGGACGACACAGCCAAGAGCGCCCGCCTAACCGCCGACAGATCCAGGAATCACCGGGAGCGGGCCCCCACCATAGAAAGGGCCCGCACACTGGCCATGCATAGTCCCAGACCATCATCAAGGACATCCACTCAGTCCCCACCCCAGAAGAAATACTACACCCACCCTTCATACTAACAACTTCCAGAACACATAACACACTAGACACCCAGGCTGGGTCAACCTGCCCCCTCCCATGGGCCTCCTCCTAGGGATTTTAAAGGATTGCCTTCAAACTTGGTTAATATGCCCTTAACACATTGGACAGTAAAAGTTATCGATCCTTTGTGGTCAAGTTGTGATGTCATTGAAGCCCTGCCCCCTCCGAACAGGAAGTCACTTTTTTTACTTGGAATGCTCCCTCTCTGACACCTTTGAATTAATCAGGATTATCCTGTGTTACAAGGCATATAATAAGTTGGTCTGAATTACTTTAAATTACAAACAATTTTTGCTGGAGGATGTGGGCATGGTGACGTGACGATCTCAGATTTGATTCCGTCGCCATACGTTTGGCTGTAAATTCCACAGATTTGAACAGAGGAGCTCCAAAATCGCTACGATCGATCATTATCCACCACTTGAACAGGCATCCATGATAAGTGGCCAATATCCTCCACAGCGCCCCCTATATTATTACTACAGTTATATCTCACTGATACTGTACATCACCCGATCTGGACAAGATTTCTTGTGCCTCATCACTGAGCACTTCTACACACATTGATGTTGTGGTTTAACATATGACTCCAGTGCGCCCCCTACATTATTCAAACTGTTATATCTCATTGATAGATCATCCGATCTGTTCCAGATTTATTGTGCGTCATCTGTCAGCACTTCTAAACACATTGTCATTGTTTAAAATTTCACTCCAGTGCGCCCCCTACGTTATTCCAACAGTTACAGATCATTGATATATCATCCAATTTGCACCACATTTATTGTACGTCATCAGTGAGCACTTCTGCACCTAATTATGTTATTTAAAGCCCCACTGACATGATTTTTTAATTTTCATAAAATTGCTCAAAATATATATCTTGTCATTTTATCCATCCATCCATTTTCTTCCGCTTATCCGGGGTCGGGTCGCGGGGGTAGCAGCCTAAGTAGGGAGGCCCAGACTTCCCTCTCCCCAGCCACTTGGAGCAGCT
>JBBPBX010085831.1:0-15016 GCA_038048925.1 Garcialebias charrua | reverse complement strand
ATTCAAGAAGCTGGTCTCACACTTAACATTGATAAATGCGAATTTTCAAAGCAGGGGGTAAAATTTTTGGGCCACATGATCTCTGTTAAGGGAGTTAGTCCCGATCCAAATAAAACTGAAGCAGTGAGACAAATGAAGGAACCTAGAAATGTGAGTGAACTCAGAAGTTTCCTCGGGATGGTTAATCAGCTGGGGAAGTTTATTCCACAGTTGGCAGAGCGAGACAAGCCTCTGAGGGATCTCTTGTCTAAGAAAAACTGTTGGATGTGGGGAGTTGATCAGGCTAGAGCATTTAGTGAGCTAAAAGAAATGCTTATATCCCCACCAGTGTTAGCCATGTATGATACAAACCGGGAATGTAAAGTCACGGCAGACGCATCTGCTTATGGTCTGGGGAGTGTGTTACTTCAAAAATGGGGTCAAGTATGGAGACCTGTAGCATATGTGTCACGGTCTCTATCGCAGACTGAACAGAGATACGCACAGGTAGAAAAGGAAGCTCTTAGTATCACCTGGGCTTGTGAAAGATTCAGTACTTATCTCATTGGTAGACATTTTCAGTTAGAGACAGATCATAAACCACTTTTGAGTCTGTTGGGTTCGCAGACGTTAGATTGCCTTCCACCACGTATCCAGCGTTTTAGAATGCGTCTGATGAGATATTCGTATTCCATCTCATATGTACCAGGGAAAGATTTGTGGACAGCTGACACACTGTCACGTGCTCCCATGGCAGGAAACCTAACTGCGACCGAAGCAGAGTTGGTCGAAGACTCAAACATTTATGTGGATGATGTGGTGCGAAACCTACCTGCAAGCACTGGTTACCTGGATGAGCTGAGAGAGGAGCTGAAACGGGACAGTATATGTGCACGTGTGATGCAGTTGTGTGTGGAAGGATGGCCTGCACACTATAACAGCGAACCAGCACTCAGACTGTATTGGGCAGAAAAGGCGTTTCTTACTGTGAAGGATGGTCTGTTGCTAAAGGGCGAGAGACTTGTTATTCCTTCAACCATGAGAAACGATGTGCTCATGAGACTACACGAAGGACATCTGGGTGTGGTGAAATGTCGAGAACGAGCACGGCAGTCAGTATGGTGGCCTGGACTGAGCCAGCAGTTAAAAGAACTGGTTTTAAGATGCCAAACCTGCAACAGAGAGAGAGAAAATTGTACAGAACCGCTGATGCCATCACAGTATCCAGACAGACCATGGAAAAGACTTGGGGCCGATCTGTTTACGCTGCAAGGAAAAGATTATATTCTGGTTGTGGATTATGCATCAAGATTTGTGGAAATTGCTCAACTAAGTCCCACAAGATCGTCTGATGTGATTCCTCATCTGAAATCTATGTTTGCTCGTCATGGCATTCCAGAAGAATTGATTACAGATAACGGTCCTCAGTTTTCCTGTGCTGCTTTTGCTACATTTGCAAAGTTATATGGATTTAACCATATTACCAGTAGCCCAAGATATCCACAAAGCAATGGGGAAGCTGAACGTGCTGTTAAAACAGTAAAGAACTTATTGAAAAAGGCAGCCGATCCGTATCTCGCCTTACTCGCCTACAGAGCAACACCACTTTGGAATGGTTACAGCCCAGCAGAACTTCTCATGGGAAGGAGGCTTCGTACAACGGTGCCGACACTTCCATCTTCGTTGAGGCCATTTCTTCCAGACGTTGACATTGTTGCTCGAAAAGAGAAAGAGAGGAGGATAAATGATGCAGAGAGGTATGATTCACGCCATAGAGCAAGAGTTCTTAGCAAACTGACTCCAGGACAAAGTGTGTGGATTAAAGATCAAGGCACAAGTGGAGCAGTGATTACCACGCATTATACTCCACGCTCATACATTGTGGAAGGACCCCATGGACCGATTAGGCGAAATCGTCGTCATTTGGTTGCCAGGGAGCCTTCGACAGAGCCAGAAGTACTGGAAGGGGATGTTGATCCAGAACTGGTTCAACAGAGTCCTGAAGAACCTCCACAACAGAGCCTTCCAGAACATTCACCTACTCCTAGAACCAGGTCTGGGAGACGGGTTGTGAAACCAGATAGACTAAACTTGTAAATATGTGTGTGTATAATGTGAATAAGAGTGTGTGAATATTATGCTAAATGTTTAAGAATGAGTAAATATGCATTTCTGTTTATAATGGGGTTTTCTAGTTCTATGTAGGAACAGACCTTCCAGCTATGAGGCAGAATAATCCTCTAAGGTCTGTTGAATCAATGATAGTCCACCCATTGATTCTAGAGAGGGAAGATGTGGTGTTAATGTAAGGCCTGGGGGAAAAACTACAGATGGCCACTTGTGATGATGTCATAAAAGGAGCGCCAGGCTCAGGGTGCCAGGTGACGCTGATTGTAAGGCTGATGGCTAAGTTGGAAGCAGGGCGATCTGAAATAAAGAAATCACGTTGACACGTTTTGCTTGAGGACTCTTTCAATAACACGACAATGACATACTTGCTTTACAGTGCAGTGACGTCCCATCCTTGTCCAAGGACACCCACGGCTAGAGGATCTTTATACAGGAACTGACTGATTAACCTGAAATGATACACATTACACATTAATACAGGCCTATAGACCTAAGTGACAAATTTATGGATTTTTTCCCATATTTATAAACCATTTTTGGACTGGGATATGACCGTTTCCATTTATTCTGACTGAACCAAAACAAACCAAAAACAAAAACAGAAAGTACTGTAGATAGCAGCAGTAACATGTATGGCATGAGGTTGGCGGTTGTATCACGTAATATGAAAATGTGGCTATAATGATAAATTCAAAAAAGTTCAAGACAAAAACAACTGGACTTTATTTATTATACTATACTTTAGACTTTTTTTTCCTTCCTTGCACTTTTTAGAATTTACCATGTCCTGGATGACTGAGAATCTTCACTCGCTATTAATGATTCAAACGGCCTGCCATACACCTCATTCTGCTCTGCTTCGAACCTTGAAAACAGCTGCACCGCCTCGGCGAATTTGACCATTAAAGTGCATGTATTAAGCAAATGATAGACTCAGACACACCTCTGCTACAATTATAGCTAATAAATAATTGTTTAGGTGCTTTTCTTAATAAATTTCAGAGAAAGAGTTGCGCTCCTACTTCCTGGTTCTGTCCCCTGCGTTCACGGAGCACCAAGCGCGAAACTAGTTTAAATAAAGCTGATTAGACCATTAAAGTACATTTATCAGAGTCAGAGTCAGAGAGTCTTTATTGTCATTTGCACTGCATGTGGTACATGTGATGAAAACGAGATTATGTACACGGGGTCCCAGTTACATCCAACAACAAATGCAAGAGAAAAACAGTAATAACATCTAGGATTATCTAAGAGAAACATCAGCTAGTAATACACTAAGCCCTAATGTAGAGAGAAAACATCATTATAAACAGCAGCACGAACACGAGTCTTTATGAGCAGATGGTCACAGATGAACACAGCAACAAGAAACAGATCGGCATCAGCATGATGTGATATTTTGCAGTGATCATTCCCATTATTTATTTATTCATGAGTCTGACAGCCTCAGGGTAGAAGCTGTTCCTCAGTCTAGTGGTTCTACATCTGATGCTTCTCAACCTCCATCCTGAGGGGAGTGGGGCAAAGAGTGATTAAGAAAACGTTAGACTGAGACACCTTACCCCTCCCTGGGCTGCCACCTTACCCCTCCCTGGGCTGCCACCTTACCGTGGTGGAGGGGTTTGAGTGTCCCAATGATCCTAGGAGCTATGCTGTCAGGGGCTTCATGCCCCTAGTAGGGCCACCCAAGGCAGACAGGTCCTAGGTGAGGGACCAGACAAAGCGCAGCCCAAAGACCCCTTATGATGAATTCAATTAATGGAAACAATGTTCCCTCGCCCGGACGCGGGTCACCGGGGCCCCACTCTGGAGCCAGGCCCGGAGGAGGGGCACGTTGGCGAGCGCCTGGTGGCCGGGCTTTTACCCATGGAGCTCGGCCGGGCACAGCCCGAAGAGGAGACGTGGGTCCCCCTTCCCATGGGCTCACCACCTGTGAGAGGGGCCAAAGGGGTCGGGTGCATTGTGGAATGGGTGGTGGCCGAGGGCGGGGACCCTGGCGGTCTGATCCTCGGCTACAGAAGCTGGCCATTGGGACATGGAATGTCACCTCTCTGGTGGGGAAGGAGCCTGAGCTAGTGTGTGAGGTTGAGAGGTTCCGGCTAGAAATAGTCGGACTCACCTCAACGCATGGCTCTGGCTCTGGAACCAGTTTCCTTGAGAGGGGTTGGACACTCTTCCACTCTGGAGTTGCCCCTGGTGAGAGGCGCCGAGCAGGAGTGGGCATACTTGTTGCCCCCCATCTTGGTGCCTGTACGTTGGGGTTCACCCCGGTGAACGAGAGGGTAGCCTCCCTTCGCCTACGTGTGGGGGGACGGGCTCTGACTGTTGTTTGTGCCTATGCGCCAAACGGCAGCGCAGATTACCCACCCTTTTTGGAGTCCTTGGAGGGGGTATTGGAGGGTGCGCCTCCTGGGGACTCCCTTGTTCTGCTGGGGGACTTCAACGCTCACGTGGGCAATGACAGTGAGACCTGGAGGGGTGTGGTTGGGAGGAACGGCCCCCCTGATCTGAACCCGAGTGGTGTTCTGTTGTTGGACTTCTGTGCTCGTCATGGATTGTCCATAACGAACACCATGTTCAGGCATAAGGGTGTCCATATGTGCTCTTGGCACCAGGACACCCTAGGTCGCAGTTCGATGATCGACTTTGTTGTCGTCTCATCTGATCTGCGGCCGCATGTCCTGGACACTCGGGTGAAGAGAGGGGCGGAGCTGTCAACTGACCACTACCTGGTGATGAGTTGGCTCCGATGGTGGGGGAGGATGCCGGTCAGACCTGGCAGACCCAAACGTATTGTGAGGGTCTGCTGGGAACGTCTGGCAGAGTCTCCCGTAAGACGGAGCTTTAACTCCCACCTCCGGGAGAGCTTTGAACACGTTCCGAGGGAGGCGGGGGACATTGAGCCCGAGTGGGCCATGTTCCGCGCCTCTATTGTCGAGGCAGCTTATCGGAGTTGTGGCCGCAAGGTTGTTGGTGCCTGTCGTGGTGGCAACCCTCGAACCCGGTGGTGGACGCCAGCGGTGAGGGATGCTGTCAAGCTGAAGAAGGAGTCCTATTGGGCCTTTTTGGCCTGTGGGACCCCGGAAGCAGCAGATAGGTACCGGCAGTCCAAGCGGCATGCGGCTCGGGTGGTTGCTGAGGCAAAAACTCGGGCGTGGGAGGAGTTCGGAGAGGCCATGGAGAATGACTTCCGTACGGCTTCGAGGCGATTCTGGTCCACCATCCGGCGTCTCAGGGGGGGAAAGCGGTACGCGACCAACACCATTTATGGTGGGGATGGCGTGCTGTTGACCTCAACTCGGGATGTTGTGAGTCGGTGGGCGGAATACTTCGAAGACCTCCTCAATCCTACTGGCACGTCTTCCACTGAGGAAGCGGAGCCTGGGGACTTTGGGTCGGGCTCTCCAATCTCTGGTGCTGAGGTCGCCGAGGTGGTTAAAAAGCTCCGCGGTGGCAAGGCTCCGGGGGTGGATGAGATTCGTCCTGAGTTCCTTAGGGCTCTGGATGTTGTGGGGTTGTGTTGGCTTACGCAACTCTGCAATATCGCGTGGACATCGGGGGCAGTTCCCTTGGATTGGCAGACTGGGGTGGTGGTTCCCCTATTCAAAAAGGGGGACCATAGGGTGTGTTCCAAATGTGGCAAGATGTCCTGCGGACATTAAATGCACCACACAGTTGCTGTGATGCGATTGGTGAATCTGGGGCTGGCTTCCGGTATAAAACTGGCCCAGCTCTCAGGGTTAGTTACACGTCATCCGCCTTCCGGCGGCGTTGGCTTGCTGTGTCACGCGCTGGCGTAATTGGGTGTTTTCAGTCGCTATGGACTGTTTTAGCGACCACCGTTGCAAGCTTCCTGCTTCCCTCTCCTGTTAGAGGTGGAGCAGCTCGGTGTTCGCTGCTGTTTGTCCTTTGCAACGTCTACTTCCTGTTGTCCGTGGCCGTTCTGCGGCGGTCTGGACTGTCCCGACTGGTTCTGCTCCTCATCCGGGTCGTCCCTCGCCTGCCGGCTGGTCCTGGGACTGTTTGGGGCCCGCTGTCTGGACGGCATGGCGTGGGCTACGTCACGCGTCCTGCGGGCCGAGCTGAAGCCGACTGATGCCAGCTCAACCACTCACACAGGCGTCGGTTGGAGTGACGTCTCTTTGGGTGCAACGGATTTCGCCAGGGTGGACTTTGGACTGATCGATAAAAGGATCTCTTCAGGCGGTGACAGTAGTCTTGTGTGTGTGTGTGTGTTGGTGCAAGCGTATTGGCCCGCCTATGCGCCAGACTACGTACCGACATTATCGGGACATTTGGTATTAGCCAGCCTTTGCCAATGTCTGGATAAAACACAGATTGTATCCAAATATATTAATATGTAAACATTGTTTTTTCTCATCAATATCAGCGTAACTTGTGGCTAATAGGCTGCCTGGATGAGTTGGAGTGTGCTTTAACACTTAAAATTGTTTTAATAAAAAGTTATTTACATTTATAAAATTGGCTGGCTACGCACCTCCCAGGGTATTTGTGTGTGGTGTGTATGTTTTTGTGTATCGGTTGCATTTATTGAAGCCGTGTGTGTGGCTCACTGACACACATGGCGCCAAACTGCAACGCCCCTCCTCTCGTGATGTGGAGACCGCGCGAAACTCCAACGCCGCCCCTCCTCTCGTGATGTGGAGCATAGACCCTGTAGTGGGCGGGGGCTCAGGGCGGGGCCTCAGGTGACCGAGTTTTTAAAAGTTAAAGCCCCTTGAGCTTACACGTGCAGAGTTATGGCGTCGTGTGTTGAGTGCATGTAGGTGAGCGGAGATTATTTTTGGAGAGCGATTTAAATAAAATTTTGCAGCGGTAGGTGGACAGAGTGTCAGAGTGTATTGACTTCATTCAGGTAAGAATTAAAAAAATTTTTTTGTTGCTTTTGATGACATCATCTCAAGGAAATGTTAACCTAATCCAGTAGTAACGTGACTTTAACCGCAGCGTCACAAACTGTGAAGACTGTAGAAAACTTTATCAACATTTAGATAAATTAGGAAGTATCTGTGCATGAGTTTTGAGTGCGTGAAGAAAGACGCAGCTCAAACTAGCTGCGGCTAGCGTTAGCATGTAACGTAACTTCACTTCAGAAGCGTGACAACCTTTCAACGCTGTTGAAAACTTTTATAGACATTTATATAAATCAGCGATACTATATATGCATCGGCATCCTGGTAAGGTCTATTCAGGGGTTCTGGAGAGGAGGGTCCGTCGGATAGTCGAACCTCGGATTCAGGAGGAGCAGTGTGGTTTTCGTCCTGGTCGTGGAACACTGGACCAGCTCTACACCCTCAGCAGGGTCCTGGAGGGTGCGTGGGAGTTTGCCCAACCAGTTTACATGTGTTTTGTGGACTTGGAGAAGGCATTCGACCGCGTCCCTCGGGGGGTTCTGTGGGGGGTACTCCGGGAGTATGGGGTACCAGGCCCTTTGATAAGGGCTGTTAGGTCCCTGTACGACCGGTGTCAGAGCTTGGTCCGCATTGCCGGCAGTAAGTCAGGCTCGTTTCCGGTGAGAGTTGGACTCCGCCAAGGTTGCCCTTTGTCACCGATTCTGTTCATAACTTTTATGGACAGAATTTCTAGGCGCAGCCAAGGTGTTGAGAGGATCCGTTTTGGTGACCTTAGAATCGCTTCTCTGTTTTTTGCAGATGATGTGGTCCTATTGGCTTCATCAGCTCGTGATCTACAGCTTTCGCTGGAGCGGTTTGCAGCTGAATGCGATGCGGCCGGGATGAGGATCAGTTCCTCCAAATCCGAGGCCATGGTCTTGAGCCGGAAAAGGGTAGCATGCCCTCTCCGGGTCGGGGAGGAGGTCCTGCCCCAAGTGGAGGAGTTTAAGTATCTCGGGATCTTGTTCACGAATGAGGGAAAACTGGGGCGTGAGATCGATAGGCGGATAGGTGCAGCGTCCGCAGTGAAGCGGGCGCTGTACCGGTCTGTCGTGGTGAAGAGAGAGCTGAGTCAAAAGGCAAAGCTCTCAATTTACCGATCGATCTACGTTCCCACCCTCATCTATGGTCATGAGCTTTGGGTTATGACCGAAAGAACAAGATCTCGGATACAAGCGGCTGAAATGAGTTTTCTCCGCAGGGTGGCTGGACTCTCCCTTAGAGATAGGGTGAGAAGCTCAGTCATCCGGGAGGGACTCGGAGTAGAGCCGCTGCTTCTCCACATCGAGAGGAGCCAGTTGAGGTGGCTCGGGCATCTGGTTAGGATGCCTCCTGGACGCCTCCCTGGTGAGGTGTTCCGGGCACGTCCCACCGGGAGGAGACCCAGAGGAAGACCCAGGACGCGCTGGAGGGACTATGTTTCTCGGCTGGCCTGGGAACGCCTTGGGATTCCCCCGGAGGAGCTGCTCCAAGTGGCTGGGGAGAGGGAAGTCTGGGCCTCCCTACTTAGGCTGCTACCCCCGCGACCCGACCCCGGATAAGCGGAAGAAGATGGATGGATGGATGGATATATATGCATCACTTGTGGATGTTTTTAGTGGTTATTTAGAGTCTTAACGCGACGAAGACAAAATTAAACGCACGTCGCGTTAGCGTCACTACCGTGAACGTGTCACGTCACAATAACAGCGTGACTAACGCTGTAATTTAACATGCGTTAATAGGGTAGAGGGGTTTTAATGTTTCCAACGTCATTTTTCTGCTAATTCTGCTCTTTTTTTTTTTTTTTTACCTCTGAGCAGTGAGCAGACGGACGAACTGCGTCGTTACGTCATCACGTCATCACGTTGCAGCCTCGTTACGTCATCACGTTGACTGCAGTTTTATGTAGGTATAAGAATACTGTTGTTGGAATACTGAATACTGAATAATACAGAATACTGTATAAGTGTATTGTATAAACTTGAGAATTGTTTTTTAACTTTTTCATATTTTTACATGTACAGGTTTTCAGCTAGTCCAAGAGGTCATTTGGTATTTGGTGAGTCAAACATCCCGCCTTCCTGAAAACAGACAGATGGATTCTTTACTGACTGAGGTCCACGCTTTATCCATCCATCCATGCATTCATCCATCCATCAAACATCCATCCATCAAACATCCATCCATCCATCATCCATCAAACATCCTACCTTCCTAAACCCAGACATATGGATTCTTTACTGACTGAGGTCCAAGCTTTATCCATCCATCCATCTATCAAACATCCATCCATCCATCAAACATCCATCCATCCATCCATCAAACATCCATCCATCCATCAAACATATATCCATCCATCAAACATCCATCCATCCATCAAACATCCTGCCTTACTGAACCCAGACAGATGGATTATTTACTGACTGAGGTCCACGCTTTATCCATCCATACATCCATCCATCCATCAAACATCCACACATCCATCCATCCATCCATCCATCAAACATCATCCATCCATCATCAAACATCCTGCCTTCCTGAACCCAGACATATGGATTCTTTACTGACTGAGGTCCACGCTTTATCCATCCATCCATGCATTCATCCATCCATCAAACATCCATCCATCAAACATCCATCCATCCATCATCCATCAAACATCCTACCTTCCTAAACCCAGACATATGGATTCTTTACTGACTGAGGTCCAAGCTTTATCCATCCATCCATCTATCAAACATCCATCCATCCATCAAACATCCATCCATCCATCCATCAAACATCCATCCATCCATCAAACATCCTGCCTTACTGAACCCAGACAGATGGATTATTTACTGACTGAGGTCCACGCTTTATCCATCCATACATCCATCCATCCATCAAACATCCACACATCCATCCATCCATCCATCCATCAAACATCATCCATCCATCATCAAACATCCTGCCTTCCTGAACCCAGACATATGGATTCTTTACTGACTGAGGTCCACACTTTATCCATCCATCCATCAAACATCCATCCATCCATCCATCCATCCATCAAACATCCATCCATCATTCATCCATCAAACATCCATCCATCTATCTATCCATCCATCTATCAAACATCCGGCCTTCTTGAAACCAGACAGATGGATTCTTTACTGACTGAGGTCCACGCTTTATCCATCCATACATACATCCATCTATCAAACATCCATCCATCCATCCATCAAACATCCATCCATCCATCCATCAAACATCCATCCATCATCCATCCATCAAACATCCTGGCTTCCTGAACCTAGACAGATGGATTCTTTACTGACTGAGGTCCACGCTTTATCCATCCATCCATCCATCAAACATCCATCCATCCATCCATCAAACATCCATCTATCCATCCATCAAACATCCTGCCTTACTGAACCCAGACAGATGGATTCTTTACTGACTGATGTCCACGCTTTATCCATCCATCATCAAACATCCACACATCATCCATCAAACATCCATCCAAACATCCACACATCATCCATCAAACATCCATCCATCAAACATCCATCCATCATCCATCCATCAAACATCCATCCATCTATCCATCCATCTATCAAACATCCTGTCTTCCTGAACCCAGACAGATGGATTCTTTACTGACTGAGGTTCATGCTTTATCCATCCATACATACATCCATCCATCCATCTATCAAACATCCATCCATCCATCAAACATCCAGCCTTGCTGAACCCAGACGGATAGATTCTTTACTGACTGAGGTCCACGCTTTATCCATCCATCCATCCATCCATCCATCCATCCATCCATCCATCCATGCATCCATCTATCAAACATCATCCATCCATCCATCAAACATCCTGCCTTCTTGAAAACAGACATATGGATTCTTTACTGACTGAGGTCCACGCTTTATCCATCCATCCATGCATCCATCCATCCATAAAACATCCATACATCCATCCATCCATCAAACATCCTGCCTTCCTGAACCAGACAGATGGATTCTTTACTGACTGAGGTCCACGCTTTATCCATACATCCACCCATCCATCCATCAAACATCCATCTATCCATCATCAAACATCCATCCATCAAACATCCTGCCTTGCTGAACCCAGACAGATGGATTCTTTACTGACTGAGGTCCACGCTTTATCCAACCATCCATGCATCCATCCATCTATCAAACATCTATCCATCAAACATCCATCATCCATCAAACATCCTGCCTTCCTTAACCCAGACATATGGATTCTTTACTGACTGAGGTCCACGCTTTATCCATCCATCTATCAAACATCCATCCATCCATCAAACGTCCATCCATCAAACATCCATACATCTATCCATCAAACATCCTACCTTCCTGAACCCAGACAGATGGATTTACTGACTGAGGTCCACACTTTATCCATCCATCCATCCATCCATCAAACATCCATCCATCCATACATCCATGCATCAAACATCCATCCATCCATCTATCCATCAAACATCTCAAACATCCATCAAACATCCATCCATCCATCCATCAAACATCTATCCATCCATCAAACATCCATCCATCCATCAAACATCCTGCCTTGCTGAACCCAGACAGATGGATTCTTTACTGACTGAGGTCCATGCTTTATCCATCCATTCATCCATCCATCCATCAAACATCCACACATCCATCCATCCATCCATGCATCCATCCATCAAACATCATCCATCCATCATCAAACATCCTGCCTTCCTGAACCCAGACATATGGATTCTTTATTGACTGAGGTCCACACTTTATCCATCCATCCATCAAACATCCATCCATCCATCCATCAAACATCCATCCATCATTCATCTATCAAACATCCATCCATCTATCTATCCATCCATCTATCAAACATCCGGCCTTCTTGAAACCAGACAGATGGATTCTTTACTGACTGAGGTCCACGCTTTATCCATCCATACATACATCCATCTATCAAACATCCATCCATACATCCATCCATCCATCAAACATCCAGCCTTGCTGAACGCAGACAGATGGAGTCTTTACTGACTGATGTCCACCTTTTATCCATCCATGCATGCATCCATCCATCCATCCATCAAACATCCATCCATCCATCCATGTATCCATCCATCAAATATCATCCATCTATCCATCAAACATCTTGCTTTCTTAAAAACATGATAAACTGAAATTGTGTGTGTGTTTGTGTGTGTGACTGTTTTGTGGTTTCTAAGGACAGTGTTTTGTCAGGACAGTAATGAACTGTAATCTGCTTGTCTGTTTATAGCATATGACAATGTCCATAAAAACCACAAAACAGTCACACACACAAACGCACACAATTTCAGTTGAACATGTTATATTTACATGTATATGTCTATCTGTACAGTATATGTATATGCATATACAGTATACATGTATATGCATATATGTATATACACTGTATATGAATATGCATATATGATATGCTTATATACATGTATATATGTATATTTGTGTGTATGTATATGACATAGATATCAATTTTATAAATAATGCAGGGATTGTTATGTATGACTTCAATATTATTAGTCACAGTTTTTAAATTTATAGTTTTCTTTCATTCAGCTAATTTTAATTTCATCTTAGTCCACCCATCATGAGAGGAGTTTTGTAAATACTATGTCCATCCATCTTTCCTTTATGTGAGATGGATACTTTGGCCAAAAACAATCATGTAATGTTTATTGGTTTACATGTGACAGCAGCTATCATCAAAATGTAGAATTTCCTCTAAATATAAGTATAAATGATCTGTTCCAGATGACGTGAACACGTCCAGAGTCAGGAGATCGCAGGTAGCCAGAAGAGCGATCAACTTCCATTAAACACGAGTACCAAGGTACATTTTAGTTCTTGTGTTCCTAAACAGATATACTTGCTACGTGTGGATTCATCAACCTTATTGTTCAATTGTGTGTGTATGGGAGTGTATTGTGGTTTTTTTATGGACAGTTGTTTGTTAGGACAGTCATACGCTAGCCTGGTTAAAACCAAACCCTGTCCTTCACTTTGCTTCGTACTAGGGTCTGGCATTCCTCCCATTGAAAACGATTTCTCCGGTCTATTTTTGACCGGACCAATCAGAGAACAGAAGGCGTAGTTTTGTTAGCTTAGCCTGGCAAGGTCCAGGCTATTCAGATAAAAAGCTCAGAAACCACTTGGTGGATATTTTTTCTGCTACCAGTGTGTAATTATATGGCTCTAATTTACTGACTGTTGGCCTTGATGAAACATTTGAGATAAAATTCGATTTTTTATCATTTATTTTCGTAGCGCACCCTGAGGCTGTTTGGAAAATGTGAAACCGAAACTATTTAAATCCAGCAGATTTGACCATTTCGTGAATTGATTTAGGAACTGTTAAGCTCAGAAACACTTCTGATAAAACGTCAGCTAAGAAATATAGTTTTTCTCAGGAAAGAAATAATAGTTTTTTACCTTGTTTTCTGGAAAATTCCTTCGTGGTGGCAGCCATTTTAACTGACGACGTCAGTCGACGTCGTTCAAAACTCCGCCTTCTGTTCTCTGATTGGTCTGTTAATCTGCCAATCCGCCTTCTGTTCTCTGATTGGTCCGGTCAAAAATCGACCGGAGGAATCGTTGTCTATGGGACAAATCCCAGACCCAGCAGTGAAGGGAAATAGAATTGAGCGGAGCTGTGCAGGTATGGCGAGGGCCAGGCTAGTCATACGCTATAAACAATCAGACAATCAATCAGATGGCAGTTCATTACAGTCCTGATAAAACACTGTCCTTAAAAACCATAAAACAGTCACACACACAAACACACAATTTCAGTTGAACATGTTATATTTACATGTCTATGTCCATCTGGACAGTCAGAGAGACATTCAGCAGGTAGACAGTCAGAGAGACATTCAGCAGGTAGACAGTCAGAGAGACACTCAGCAGGAGGACAGTCAGAGAGACACTCAGCAGGTGGACAGTCAGAGAGACATTCAGCAGGTAGACAGTCAAAGAGACACTCAGCAGGAGGACAGTCAGAGAGACATTCAGCAGGTGAACAGTCAGAGAGACATTCAGCAGGTGGACAGTTAGAGAGACACTCAGCAGGTGGACAGTCAGAGAGACACTCAGCAGGTAGACAGTCAGAGAGACACTCAACAGGTGGACAGTCAGAGAGACATTCAGCAGGTAGACGGTCAGAGAGACATTCAGCAGGTAGACAGTCAGAGAGACACTCGGCAGGAGGACAGTCAGAGAGACACTCAGCAGGTGGACAGTCAGAGAGACATTCAGCAGGTAGACAGTCAGAGAGACACTCAGCAGGAGGACAGTCAGAGAGACATTCAGCAGGTGGACAGTCAGAGAGACACTCAGCAGGTGGACAGTCAGAGAGACATTCAGCAGGAGGACAGTCAGAGAGACATTCAGTAGGTGGACAGTCAGAGAGACACTCAGCAGGTGGACAGTTAGAGAGACATTCAGCAGGTGGACAGTCAGAGAGACATTCAGCAGGTGAACAGTCAGAGAGATACTCAGCAGGAGGACAGTCAGAGAGACACTCAGCAGGAGGACAGTCAGAGAGACACTCAGCAGGTGGACAGTCAGAGAGACATTCAGCAGGTGGACAGTCAGAGAGACACTCGGCAGGAGGACAGTCAGAGAGACACTCAGCAGGTGGACAGTCAGAGAGACAGTGGTTTGGACATGTCCAGAGGAGGGACAGTGGTTTGGACATGTCCAGAGGAGGGACAATGGTTTGGACATGTCCAGAGGAGGGACAGTGGGTATATTAGTAGAAGGATGTTAGACATGAAGCTGCAGGAAAAAGACAAAGAGGAGATATATGGATGCAGTTAGCGAGGACATGAAGGTAGTTGGAGTGAGGACAGAGGATTCAGAGGACAGAGTGAGGTGGAGGAGGATGACTCGCTGTGGCGACCCCTGAAAAGGGAAAAGCCGAAAGAAGAAGAAGCGTTAACATTTAACTTGACCACTGCA
>JBBPBX010085830.1:0-15016 GCA_038048925.1 Garcialebias charrua | reverse complement strand
AAGAATCATTTATCACGGCTGATCCTGACCCAATTAAAAGCCTGACACTGACACGGCCCGCCAATCCAGCACAATGTCATGACTTGGCCAGCCAAGAATTCGGGTCGGGTGAGGCCGGGTTTGGGCTCGAGGTAGAAATTACAGCTCTACCCCTAAAAGAGTGATGGAGGTGAGTGCCGACTGAGGTAACTAGGCAGTCATATGCAGGCAGGAGCCGTCATGCAGCAGCCATGAACAGACGGAGGAGTCGCGCTCCAAACCGTCAAGTAAAAGTGGGGGAGGGCTGTGGGGCAGATGCTTGACAGAAGCAGAGTGTTTCCAAATGTAGGTAAATGTAGATGTTTAAAAACTCGTTAAAATACAACAAAATATAGAAAATTGCATTTACTTTATTCAAAAAATTCTGGGAGAGGTTGTTGTGCAATCATTAACAACAATTGTTTCATCCATTGTTTACATTTGATTTGCCTCTTGCTGGCTAGTCTCGTTGTATTTCTGGAATGAGAGTGACGTACATGAAGTGATACTAAAGTGTCAAGCTCATCGAGTTAGTATTCATACAGCCAGACACTAACTTTTGTATCTATCCATCCATCCATGTATCCATTAGCTTTACCTGCTTCTTCCTTTTCGGGTCAAGGGAGTCACTGGTGTCTTTGTCCAGCCATCACTGTGCGAAAGGTGGAGTGCACCCTGAACAGGTCTCTAGTCCATCACAGGGCCACATAGAGACAAACAACCAGTCACTCTCTCTCACACCTAGGGACAATTTAGAGTTACCAATCAGCCTAACGTGCATGTTTTTTTGTCTGTGGGAGGAAACCTGAATACATACAGAAAACCCACGCATGCACGGAGAGAACATGCAAACTCTACCAAGAAAGGTTCTCGGCCGGGATTTGAATCGAGGCGACCTGCTCGCTGAGAGGCAGCAGCTCTACCAACTGTGCCACCGTGTTGCTCTTTAGTATCACTTAAAGCTGCACTATGTAACTTTGTAGTGCAGTCTGTAACTTTTCTAACAATATATTTTTAACATATTTCTTCACTCTGTCACTATCTACTGACAGACTGATGTTAGACAAAGTAATCTCTGAAAAAAACTATAGTCCCCTTGCTTCTCTATCAGCATTTATAAAAACACTAAAAACACAGAGTGACCCGCCGTTAACCAGCCAATAAAAACAGAGTTTGTAACCAGCCAATAAAAACAGAGCTTGAATTTGAATCAGCCAATAAAAACAGAGCTTGAATTTGAATTTCAGCAGAGCAAGGTGGAGCAGAGCCATATATGGCTCTGAGGGGGAGGGATCAGAATGTTTTGCCTGTTGAAAATATTTCTAAGTTCTGCACTCTACAGAAAGTTACACATAGCACCTTTAATGGTGTAAATTCTGTTATCCAGGACATTGCAAATAAAATAAATAAAATAAAAAAGACAAAGCAACTGTACCTCTGTCAGGTTTGAAGAATCAGATTTGTCAAGTTCAGATTGTCATGACATTTTTAAATTGGAGTCACATAAAAGCAAAAACAAATTATAAAAAACATTTGGGACACATTTACCCACAGTGTGGACATAGTCATAATTTGTTTATCAATGCTTGTTAAGATTGTCATGACATTTTTAAATTGGAGTCACATAAAAGCAAAAACAAATTATAAAAAACATTTGGGACACATTTACCCACAGTGTGGACATAGTCATAATTTGTTTATCAATGCTTGTTAAGTGATTTTGGTCTGACCCCTTCCCTTAGACTAATTTGTCATTGGAGATCCTATCATGGGCTGATGTAAATATTTAGGTTTAGCGATCATAAAGATACTCAAACTCCTCAACATTCTTAAGGTGGAAATTTTGTGGAGGGAAAAAATAGAAGTATAGCAGATAAAATAACTGCTCTCTAAAATGGAGATGTATGAAATTCTAATCAGGTAGGACTTTCATGTCTACAATGGGAAGTGCTTTAGGGTTAAATGTCTACTGCAAAGGTTCCTTCAAATCATACATCTAGAGCACATAAATATCTGTTGGAGTTCATGCCAGAAAAATGCCTCTAAACTTTAAAAGAAGCAGCTTAGCTGGAAGTATAAAGGAATACAGTGTGAAAGGATCAAGTTATGCTCCCAGAATTAATTGGTGTAAACTCTTTTTTTTTTCTCCTTGCAATTTATTCAGATTTCATAATGTGCATGAATTAGCTTCAGGCTGTTCTATGATCCCTGCTGCATCAAATGTGGCTTCTTTTGGCTTCATTTAGTGATAACGAGGAGTCAAGTGGAGGTTCTGCCACACAGATAAAAAGGATAATTTTTCAGATAAGAGGCTTTCATTTATTTTTGCAGCCTGTATACATTTCTGAGTCTCTGCATGTTCAGCACATAAAATGCAGGGTCTCGTAAATTGCTTGCTACTCTTCCCTGACGTGATCACAGCAGGGTTTGATAGGCCAGGCTGCTCAGCTAGAAAACAAAGCAGCCTTATTACCCAATGATAAAGGGTTAGTTGCTAAATGGCTGCAAGAGAGCTGCCTCAGCTGTCGCATCCATTGGTGACACATGTGCGGCTCCTAGTCTCAGAGAAACTTTGCTTTGCTTTTTGTTCCACAAAAAGCTTGAAAATTAATTTTAGCATTTTTAAGTTGTGTGTTGACATTCCAAATTCAATAATTTGGAGCAAACTGATGAATTTTAACACTCACTTGGAAATTTGTTCAAAGAGCACTCGAAGAGATATCAGATGTGGCTGTTTGAAGGAAAATGTTCTACTAAATATTAGATGAGATGTCAGTACTGTGATCTGAACTCATATTCAAACTGTTGTTTGAGCCTGTAGTTTACCAAATCCCTTATCAGTCAGTCCACTCAGTGCAACATATGACTATGGGAATTGCGCCACCGCGCAGTTCACCTGAAGTAATACAATCACGCCTTTTAAGGCAGGTGGGCGTCAGCAAGGAGGCCCCGCCCTCTTTGCATAAAAGGGGCTGACGCCCCTCTTTCATCCTCTTTTGCCCTTCACCTCGCTTCACACCTGAACTTCGCAGGACTCTCTGTGACTGGATAGCTCGACTGGAGGTGAGCTCGCTCCCTGCCTTGAGCGTTACAGAGAACTTTCCTGTGAGCACTTGGGTTAGCAGAGGCTAACCCAGTGTCGTCGACTTAACTTTCAAGTTTTTTTCTTCTGCTCTTTTCGCAGCTTAGCTATGAGACGCTAACTGCACCACACGTTTCCTGCGTAGCTAACGTGCTAGCAGGCTAGCCACTGAGAGCAGCTCGACGTGAGGACGTCTTTGCAACGGTTAGTGGATGGCTAACTGGCTACAACTCAATGCCTCTTCTCAGCCATGGCTCCGGAGAAGAGCAAGAGGAAGTCGAAGAACTCCAACAAGAACAGCAGGCCAGCGAGCCAGTGGATGTGGTTATTCCCTCTCAGTGACGGACACCCAAGAGGCATGTCCCGTCTGCTTAGGGATGCTACACGCGAAAACTGCTTTGGACTCCCCCGAATCCTGCCATCACTGCAACCAACTAGATGAGGACAAGCGACGGAGGCGCATGGACTTTGTGGTCAAAGCCATGGGCGGCTCCACTACGGTGCGGGAAACGTTATTCAACAAAGCGCTCACTTCCACTGTGGAGCTTGAGGCTATTAAATTGGAGGACAGCGGTCCAGCCGACTGGAGAGGGAACATGGACATGGTGGCCCCCCTCGGGGACTCCACCGCTGAGTTCGACACGAGGGACTTGTTACGAGCAGATGAGCTCTCGCTAACAGCCTCGGGCGAGCTAACTGATGACGAAGCCAAAAACGAGGACGAAGGAGAAGACGAGGCCTTCTCCCAGAACCCCGCGGCAGGTCAACCAGAGACTGATGTGTCTGTCCCCACTCTGTTCGAGCTGTGTTGCAGAGCAACGGACGCGCTACGGATTAATTGGCTAGAACCCCCACCTCGACAACAGGTAATGAGGTTGGCGGGGAACTTCTGGTTCGCCAAGCAGCAGTCGGCCACGAGGCACAGGATGCCCATTTTTCCTGACTTCCACACAGAGCTGACCCGCACCTGGGCTGAACCCAGGGCTCCAATGATTTTGTCTCTCTCCCAGTTCCTGGACGTTGCCAGAATGGAGGTGGCTGGCATGGCCAACATCCCCCAGATGGAGGACACGTTGGCAGCACATTTAGCCCCCAGAACTTCGGGTTCCAGACCAACTCTGCCTAGCAAGGCCTACCGCGTGTCGGCCTCCCAGCTCGAAAAGTGTTACCGAGCACAAGGCCTTGCAGTCCGCGCCATGAACACTTCAGCTATGATGCAAGCAAACTTGACGTAAAAACTTCAGGAGCTCCAGCAGACCTCCAACAAAAAGAAGGCGGCCGACGTTCTAGAGGAAGCCCGCAAGGTAACAGACTTTGTTATTCGGCTTATGGGGACAGCTGCTATCGCTCAAGGGAGGAGTATGAACGAGATTGTAATCGCTAAACGCCATTTGTGGCTAATGCTGAGAGACCTGCCAGAGGGCCAGCGGAACCCGTTCTTCCATCATCCCATCGAGCCCACTGGGCTTTTCGGCGGTGCTCTTGAAAGGATTCAGAGCAGGCTGGAACAGAAGAGGAAACAGGAGGAGGCCTTGCGTGAAGGGATGCCCAGAAAGCTTTTCATGCAACCCAGAGACGCTAGTGGACACAGGGGTGCGCAACCTCGACACCACTTGGCCACACGTCGCCCCCCCATAGAAACGGCCGGTGCACAACGGAGAACAACGGCCAAAGCCCGCCGCAGGTTCATCCCAGGCTGGCCAAGCCTGGGCAAGGCACAGATTTGTCCCACGTCAATCAGGTCCAGCGAGGTCTTCCTCAGCCAACAAGGACCGAAAGCAGAAGTCGGCCTGATGCAGGTCCGCCTCGCTACTTTTCAGGTGCTCCCACCCACGTGGACAAAGGGAAGACCGAACTTTTAAAACCAGACTTTGTATGTAAAACAGTGGTTGTTCTAGACCAGTTGTACTGGTAGGGTCTAGCTGGAGCCAGAGGTTTTGTCAGAGGGGCACGTTCATCAAGGAGAAAAAGACATTCGAAATCTTACTTGACTCTTAATTTGTTAAAAAGTGATTAACCATTGTAACCAAAGAAAATAGTTTAAAAAATATAATGAGAAAAATATAAAACATTTTTCACAGTATTTGTATTGACTGAATAAAATATATTAATAAGCAAATAAAATAATAATGAAAATAAATTTTAGGTGAAGTCTTGGTTCAGTTTCTCAGTCCAAAATTATATAACAACATTGGCTGTCCTACTATCAAAGAAACTGTATTCTGTGATTTTGATGATTTCTGGCGAACCAATCAACAAATGAGTCAATATTCAGATTTTGTGTTGGCAGGATTTAATTATAACTAAGAAATTTATCCAACATTAATAAAACTTAACTCAAGTTGCCTTTTTGGACATGCATGAATATATTTGTATACACTGTACTTGTCTGTAGTAGAGAGAACATTAATCTTCTCTTGGCGGTGCAAATTCTGCTAACACAAAACGTGTAACTACTTAAAACTTTTAAGTAGTTACTTTCACCCAGTCTCTTTTTCATCACATGCTTCCAAAAGTCAACAATTATGTTTGTATTCTGCATCTGTCTGTTAGCAAAATATCTTATGAACAACTGAATAGATTTTGATTAAACTTTCAAAAATAATCACTGAATGGCTCTCTACGACTGGTTGACTTTTAAAGTACATCCAATTCAAGATGGCTGCCACAGCCAACTGAACTTAAACAACACAAAATTGACTACAACTCAGTCAATTTGTCAAAAATTGAGATACAATTTGGTGTGGTAGTAGCTGGGATTCATTCCCAAAGCATAAGCAAAGGACTTTTAGAATGCATAAGATCTTTCTTTAAAATTATAACGTTATTTATTTAGAATCAATGGTGTTGGTCTGTTAGCAAAATATCTCATGACCCTCTGGACAGATTTTGAAAAATATTTTAAGAAATAATAAACAGATGTTTCTTTACTGCTGATTAACTTTTGGATACATTTGAATTGAAGATGGCTGCAGCAGGCAATTGAAATAAGCCAAACTCAAAAATGGTTATAATTCAGTTAATTTTACAGATATGGAGTTAAAGCTTCAGTATGTAGCTTTTTTTATGAACATATTTCTTCACTCTGTCACTACCTCCTGACAGACTGATGTTAGCCAGGTAATCTCTGAAAAAAAAAAAAAAAAATATTGTCCCCTTGCTTCTCCAGGTGGTAAATAAGCATTTCTAAAAAGAAAAGGTGACCCACCATTTTCCAGCCAATAAAAACAGAGTTTGTAACCAGCCAATAAAAACGGAGCTTGAATTTGAATCAGCCAATAAAAACAGAGCTTGAATTTGAAATTTAACAGACCACAAGGGGGCAGAGCCATATATGGCTCTGAGGGGGAGGGATCAGAATGCTTTGCCTGTTGAAAATATTTCTAAGTGCTGCAGTTCTACAGAAACTGCATACTGAACCTTTAAGTGATTGTTTGTTTAAAGTTATTTTATATATTCTTTTAAATGATGGGGTGATATATTTTTTTCTTCTTTCTACACTCTTTTCATTCAATGTTTTATTTTTGATGAATTTGTTTTGTTTTGTCTCTTTTAAATGAATGAATAAATAAATAAAATTAAATATTAAATAGCTTTACATCTGCTAAGTTCTTGGCATAAACCAACACAGACATGTTCCTGTTTTTAGTGTTTTACATGGCTTTATATTGTAGCTGTTTATTATGATATGATACGCAGCCACGGAGCTCCAGGGGGAAGCTGAGAGCAGCTGCCCGGAATCAGAGCGCCCATCCCGGCATGAAAAAGAAAAACACACCGCTGAAGCCCCTGAGCTTGAATGTCCGGCATAAAACTAACTTGACCGCGGTTTAATGTGACGCAGATGTGTTTATATAGCTCTGCAAACATTGAACGTTGTTATCTTGCAGTGTTGAGTGTAAAATATTTCCACACAACGCACATGTTACGATGAAAAGTTGGCTAGCTGCTAGCTAAGATGCTACTCACCAGTGTTGTCAGATCTTGCGACAGAAACAAGTGTCAAGCTCCATGAAAACAATCCATAACCAATTATGACCAGCTCCATGAAAACAATCCATAAACAAATGAACCACTCTTTGAAAACAATCCATAAACACACGACCCGCTCTTTGAAAATGATGCCAAAACAAGCCCAACAGAGTACTCAGTCAGCCCCTCACGTTGCAGCTGGCTGCAAACTATGAAATGGATTTCCTGAATGTGAGGCAGGTCTTGTTACTCTGGGTTCATGAGACACACCTCTGTCCAGGAAATCCATTCCATAGTTTGAAGCCAACGTGCATCATGGGTTGGATCGATACGTAAACAAGGCTGGTATCGGTATGTGCCATGAGCATTGGTTCCGCTTCTGCTTGGAGGGCGGGCCACTGGGCGGGCCAGGGTCCATCTTACACGGGCATTGGCCCGTGTCGGCCCCAGTCCAAAACCGCCACTGGTGTAAAATGCCACGTTTTTCTGGTGTAAATCATGTGTGCACAAAAAATCCCTCAAATGTGTGTGTAACAAAGACAAATTGTTCTTTAAGCACAACAATAAAGGCTCAAAAAACACATAGTGTCCTATGTGTTGACTCAAAAAAAACAAACATCATAGCACCTTTTTTATGCAAAGTATGTCAATAAAGGGGAGGGGGCAGCACTCACAAGCCGTTTTTGCACTGCACAGCCCTCAACGGCCCGGCCCGCCCCGCCTTCTAACCCGGGTTTGTCATGTTCGCATTTGCCTTTTCCGCCCAGGGTCCGCCCTCGTTTTGGAACCCGCCAAGAAGTGGTTCTGATCGGGCCGAGCTCCCTGGCCCAGTTTGACGTCATGTATTGCTCATCATTTGATTCGTTGTTTGTAGCAGGGACGGGACTCGTTCTAACAACAACCCTAGCGCGAGCTGAATTTCATTAAAATTTAACTACAGAAACCCCTAAAAAAATTGTTAGCTGAATTAGTTTTTCTGAGTTTAATTTTTGTTAATAACTGATTACAAATCAGCTTATGTTAGAACGTAAATAACACGAAGCGCGCACCCATACAGAGCATTTCCGCCTTTCAGCGCGAGCTGAATTTCATTAAAATATAACTAATATTCTCTAACTCTTGCCCGTAGCCAGGATTTTAAAATATAACTAATATTCTCTAACTCCTGTGCGTAACCAGGATGTTACGTGGGGCGAATCCTTTATAGTAAAAGTGGACTCCTGAAAAAACCAATATGCCTCCGTAGCTGAGTGGTTAGAGCGTCCGCCTTCCACTCTAAATTTTATCTAGACTCGGGTTCGCGTCCCACCTGGTTCAACTTATTTTACGTTTGTCTTTTATTGGAGAAAATAAAAAGGAGTTTGTGTTATGCCTGTGGTTAACACAAACTCCTTTTTTTATCAAATAAAAGACAAACGTAAAATAAGTTGAACCAGGTGGGACGCGAACCCGAGTCTAGATAAAATTTAGACTGGAAGGCGGACGCTCCAACCACTCAGCTACAGAGGCATATTGTTTTTTTCAGAAGTTCACTTTTACTATAAAAGATATGTCCCACGTAACATCCTGGTTACGCGCAAGAGTTAGAGAATATTAGTTATATTTTAAAATCCTGGCTACGGAAAAGTGTTAGAGAATATTAGTTATATTTTAATGAAATTCAGCTCGCGCTGAAAGGCGGAAATGCTCTGTATGGGTGCGCGCTTCGTGTTATTTACGTTCTAACATAAGCTGATTTGTAATCAGTTGTTAACAAAAAATAAACTCAGAAACACTAATATATATATTCAGCTAACAAATATTTTTTAGCGGCGTCTCATCTCTTAAAACACTGTAAGCGCGCACACAAGAACTTCCCACCCACTTCAAGAGAACGCCCCACCCACTTCAAGGCACCTCTCCGGACAATGCGTATTGAACGGGGGCGGGCCAGGCCGGGCTCTGGGCCAACCAGGGACGAGCTGGGCTGGGGAGGGCTGTGCAATGCAAAAACGGCTACACATGGCCACCTCAACCCTAATGAGACACGAACTGTCAGGGTAGACAATGAGCCCCAGCTGGAGGCCAGAGGTTTGTTTACAACAGACAGACACTCTAGCTACCACAGAGGGACAGGGAAGTCTGCCGAAGGGCGAACGGGAGGGGGCCACTATACCCCTCCCTTCCCCTTGACACATAAACATCACAGAATACACATGCCCTCCAGACTGAGTGCACACGCTGGCACCTGGAATGCATGCAAACCAGGTACGTGGGTCACGTCCACTGTCACCATAGGTCTCCGGCTGCAGTTCTGCAAGCGTCCACCTCCTTTCACAGAGGTGCTGTCGTCTTCCATAAGCCCAGAACATGCTCATGTCCTAAGAGACAAGATCTCCACCATGATGTAGAATGGGGTGATCAGAGTGGTCCTTGCTCACGATGTAAAAAAGGGTCATTATAGCAAGTATTTACTGGTCCCAAAACGGGAACAGGGCTTGAGACCTATCTTGGACCTCCGAGGTCTGAACGAAAGAATAAAAACGTACAAATTCAGGATGTTAACACTCAGACAAGTTCTCTACTCAGTTCGCCCGAGGGACTATTTTTGCATGGTGGATTTGAAGGACGCCTTCTTCCACGTAAGCATCCTGCCCTGCCACAGAAAATACCTCCGCTTTGCCTTCGAGGGTACCACATTCGAGTTTTTGGCAATGCCATTTGGCTTGAAAACCGCCCCACGGTCATTTACAAAATGCCTGGATATGGCCTTGGTCAGAGTTCTCAATTATCTCGACGATTTGCTCATTCTTGGACAGAACAGTGTCCAAGCGAAGCTGTACACAGAGAGGGTGATGTCTCACCTGGAAGCTCTGGGGTTTGTTATAAACCTGGAGAAGAGCAATTTGAACCCATCTTAGATTACCGTATTTCTGGGAGTACAGCTCAACTCCATACTGTATAGGGCAAGGCTCTCAGAGGCACGGGTTTCATCCCTCCTCATCTGCTTAGCACGTTTTCAGCTAGGCCAGACGGCAGGGGCGGAGTGGGACAACTTTTCAGCCCGGGAGTTTAATGGCCAAGAGTGGCCCATTTTTCCACATTTCAAAAATATTAGGCAAAAATGTAGCCTATAATATTTTTTTAATTGCAATACAATCAACAACTTTTTTTTGTTATAATTTTTTGTTACATTTTGTTACAATTCAGCAAATCAGGTGGGAAAAAAACTAAATTAGTTGACTTAAAAAACAGAAAAAGATAAGTCAATTCTTTGTTGCTCTTTCCATATCAGACTCAAAGATTACTGAAAAACTCAAAACGTAATTTTGTTGGCTTGAACGTTGGCCAGCTGTCATGAGAAGTTTGCACTAAATACAGTGACAAAAAGATAAACCATAAAACTATTTTACATTTAAAATATTAAATTTGAGGCCAGATAAAATGTCAATGAGACCAGATTTGGTCCATGGGCCTCGAGTTTGACGTGATCTATAGTAGGCGCCTAAAAAGTGCACTAGTTTCTTCCACCATATTTGTTACTTTGTCATTGTCAATGGACATAAGAAGTTATTTCTCTGTAGACATCAGCATAAATGCCTCCAAATGCTCCTGGTTATGTGTGCTTCGTAGTCTATTCTTGATGAACTTGAGAGTAGAGAAGCTTCTTTCACATGCAACCTGAGACAATGAAAGGGTCAACAAATATTTGTGTGTGCCAGCCCTATAACTGGGTAGGCATCTGTGAAAAGGTTATACTGTGTCAATATAAGGTAAACACAGATAACACAGTTTCTGCAAGATGAACAAGCCCTGCTTTCAAGTTCAATCTGTGGTTCAACTGAGCCCTCCTAGTACCATCCTGACAGTGGACTCTTCCAGAGGGGACTTTTTAAGCCTATCCCACTGGGATGCTAGACTGGACAGCTCTGTGTGTAAAGTACTCACTGTGGCTCTCTCATCAAATCTAAGCAGATTTTTGCTTATTTCTTGAAGTGCTGAGCTCTTGAGTCCTTTAAGCCTTATCTCTGAAAAGTGTTTAGGGTCAAGACAAGCAAAATCAGAGACAAGTTTGGCATTGGTTGCAATATGTATGCATATGCATGAGTTTATTTTTATTTGTCTATTAAATGTGTTGCTTTAACATTTTTCTGTCTCCTGTTTTCACTTCACCTCATGCATTTCTGCCTCATTACGTAAATAAGGACTTGTGTGGAAAATAAAAAAATAATTACATTTAATTACATAACACAAGTCATCTAAGAGTAAAAGTAAAAACAAAAAAATATATAGGCCTACCGGTATTTTAAGCACAGTAAAATGTAAAATTATGAATTAAAATATATAATTTGTTGGAACTAAGCTGGAAAAAAAACATGATGGTCAATTAATTTTTAAAACATGAGATAAAGTTCTAAAAAAGCTAAGTCTGGTCCTCTGGACATTCAAAAAACAAAACAAAACAAAGCAAAAAATGTCCAGAGGACCAGACTTAGCTTTTTTAGATTTTTCTACCTGGATTATTGAGCATGCATCAGGGTATGAGATAAAGTTCTCTTTTAATTTAAATTGTCCTTTGACGTTTATTTATTTATTGGTCAATTTATATATTTCTGCTTTTATTTTTAATTAAGCTATGTCCGTTTAGGTCCCACTTGACTTTCATGCATGTTTAGTGACATAGTACAACGTTGTGACATTAGCTTAATTTGTTATGCTAGTTTTTAATTTATATCATTACCTGTTGCTTCTTCTGTCTGTCTCTTTGAAAAAATGTCTGTAAGCTTTGCACATTTGGCAGCTTCCTCCTGTAACGCCTTTCTTTTCTTCAACCTGACTTTTTCAGCTCCACCTGGCCTCTTCCTATCCATTTTTATTGCTAATTAGCAGTTTGGACTCCGGCGCTGCTCCATCACCTGATGTTTTGGAAAATAACCGTGCTTCGCTCCTGGGTTGGACTCAACCAATGGTGAACTTTCAGGGGTGTTTTTTATCAAATGGTAGCTCCCAAGCTGCCAGCCCAGTGCAGCCTGCAGCCTCTTAAAGGGATCAGCGCTGTCCCTCCCTTTAAGAGGCTGCAGCATGCAGCCTAAAGGCAGGGACAAGTAAATTTTGAGCAGATTTATTCAACCGTCATCATTTTCCCCGTGGTCTATCGGCCTATTCATGACGCGGCCCATCGGGATTTCTCCCGACTCTCCCGATGGCCACTCTGCCCTTGCCAGACGGTGTCTCTCAAGCTGTGCCAGCACCTTCTGGGCCTGTTGGCGGTAGCTATAGTCTGCGTGCCTCTGACCTTATTAAAAATGCACCCTTCACATATATGGATCAACAAACAATTGCAACTTGCCCCCCTTCGGCAAACAAGGGGGATACTGATTGGCCCAGAGTGCATGAAGGCTCTGGAGCCATGGAAGGTCCCCATAGTGTTCATCAAAGGCGTCACACTGGGGAGGTTGTTGTCCCAAGTCCTGGTCACAACAGATACTTCAAAAACTGGGTGGGGAGATATCTGCAGAAACCTGTACGCCCAAGGGCCTTACTGCATATGCCACTTTGCCTCTATACCAACATCAACTACCTCATACATATACTGTGTACATTAACTCATATGCTGCTTTGCCACTCTTTGCAAATGTCAATGCTAGAACCTTCAGTTTATTTTATAGATATACTTTTTATACTTTTTTATACTACTATGCAAAAACTCAGGACAGTATTACACTTTTATTATTTCATTTTATGCTTATGTTCATTAAATGTTTAGTGTTTTAGTGTTGGTGTAAATTTTCATTTTTTTTATATATATATATTTTTTTTAATTGATTTTCAATTATTTACAACACAACAAAAAAACACAAGAAAAACCCTGTGCTGTCTACATATACACACACCCACACACACACACACACACACACCCACCCACACACACACACACACACACACACACACACGCACACACACGCACGCACACACACATACCCACATACAAAAACAGAACTACAACAAAATACTCCACATAAACAAGAATTAAGGTCTCAGACTCTTCCTCCAGTCGATATCGCCTTACAGCCATCAAAATAAACGAGGAACAGCAATAATAAATAAAAATAAAAAAAAATAAAAAACAACAGGAATAAATAGAGCTATACAACATAATTAAATACTAAAATCCTAGGAACCAAGCAGGAAAGACTCAAGAGGACCCCATAATGTCAGAAATACATCTGATTTGTGATTAAGATCATGGGTCAGCTTTTCTAAAGGAAGGATGACAGATATCTGCGTGAGCCACATGTTTACTGTGGGGGGATGTGGTGAAATCCATTGTAGCAAAATACACTTCTTGGCAAGAAAGCAAAGAATTGTAAACAAAGATTTAGACTGTGCATCCAAATGATTAGGGAAACATTTAGGAGATAAAATATAGGAGATAAAGAAAAGCAACCACCCAAAATCTTTTCAGTCACTGAATGGATGCCCTTCCAAAAAGTCTGCAGTAAGTCACATGACCAGAACAGGTGGAAAAAAGTACCTCTATGCTTCAAACATTTGCAGCACAAGTTGGAGCGGTCGGGGAACATTCTCTGAAGACGAACAGGGGTATAGTAAGATCTGTAAAATAATTTAAAATTTTGTTCATGTATAGAAATAGAAGTACATTGAGGAAAAGTTCCTTTGCAAATCTTGAGCCAATCTGAAGAACTAAATTTCACCTCCAGATCCTGTTCCCACAGCCGCTTGACAGAGTCAAAACTTGATGGTTCAGAGCTAAGTAAGGATACATAGAACTTAGAGATCAGACCCTTGGGGGATTTGGTTGAAACCAGAGTATTTTCCAGATCCGTCAACTCCCTACGAAAAGCATTAGACCTAAACAATGACTCCATAAAATGCCGTATTTGAAGGTATTTATAAAAATCTTTTTGAGGAATGTTACTCTCATCCCTGATTTGATTAAATGATTTAATAGATCCAGAAATCAAAAGATCAGAAAAATCAGTCAGACCAGAAGAGGACCAATTCAGTAAGCCAATACTTCTAATGGAAATTGGTAGGTCTGGGTTTAAAGTCAGAGGGGATCGAATCGAGATAAATGAAGGGATGTTCAGGTATTTCTTTATGTCTTGCCAGGCTAATAAAGTACTGTAAACTACCACATTTTCCTTTACTGTATCCAGTTGATCTAAATTATTGATAAAGGGGAGGGAGCTTAACCTTCTAGGACTGCATGATAAAGATTCAAGGTCAAGCCATAAACAGTTGTCTCTACAAGAAAACCAGTCTGACATAGTTTTAAGCTGAGCGGACCAGTAATAAAGCTGCATATTGGGTAGAGACAAACCTCCCGAATGTTTGGGTTTAGTAAGCGTGGAAAACCTAATTCGTGGATGCTTATTGTTCCAAATGAAATGAGAAATGTGAGAATTAAGGCATTTAAAGAATGTGAGGGACAAGTAGCACTTTGAGATTTTCAGTAATGAAAAGTGCGTTATAAATTGAATTAATTATTATTATTATTATTATTAGCAAGGGAGGTTTTGAAATAAATAATTTAAAGGAGGGAGAATATTCATTTTTATTGTATTAACCCTACCTAGAAGTGATATAGGTAAAGTAGACCATTTCGATAGATCATTCTTAATGTTCAGAACTAGGGGGGAGTAGTTTGATGAGAATAAGTCTTTCAATGCAGGAGTGATATAGATGCCTAAGTATTTGAACCCTTTTTCAGACATATGAAAGGTAGACTGAAGCACCATATCTTGAGGAATATTGAAAGGAGAAGCAACAGACTTACCCAAATTAATCTTATAACCTGAAAGTGCACCAAACCTATCTATGGAGCTAAGTACCGCCGGGATTGATATATCTGGGTTTTTCAAGTATAAAAGGACATCATCCGCAAAAAGAGAAATCACATGGTTATCTCCACCTATTCTAATTCCAGATATGTCTGTACTG
>JBBPBX010085829.1:0-15016 GCA_038048925.1 Garcialebias charrua | reverse complement strand
TGACATTCACAATTTTCCTGTATTTTCTACAAGTCTACAAGATTCATGTGTCCATTTAAATGGTGCTTACGGCTAAATCTTTCTCCACAAGTCTCACAATAGTTTAGCTCGTGTGTGTTTTCATGTGCGAGTTTAAATTTGACTTGCGTGTAAATCTCTGTCTACAATTCTGACATTCATAAGGTTTCTGTCCTGTGTGGATTCTCATGTGCGAGTTTAAACTTGATTTATGTCTAAATCTCTGTCTACAATTCTGACATTCATAAGGTTTCTCTCCTGTGTGGATTCTCATGTGCGAGTTTAAAGTTGACTTCTTGTTAGTTTGATATCCGCAAATCTCACATTTAAATGGCGTCTGTCCTGTGCAGATTATCATGTGTGAGTGTAAACTTGATTTATGTCTAAATCTCTGTCTACAATTCTGACATTCATATGGTTTCTGTCCTGTGTGGATTCTCATGTGTGAGTTTAAATTTGACTTCTTGTTAGTTTGATATCCGCAAATCTCACATTTAAATGGCGTCTGTCCTGTGCAGATTATCATGTGTGAGTGTAAACTTGACTTATGTCTAAATCTCTGTCTACAATTCTGACATTCATAAGGTTTCTCTCCTGTGTGGATTCTCATGTGCGAGTTTAAATTTGACTTCTTGTTAGTTTGATATCCGCAAATCTCACATTTAAATGGCGTCTGTCCTGTGCAGATTATCATGTGTGAGTGTAAACTTGATTTATGTCTAAATCTCTGTCTACAATTCTGACATTCATAAGGTTTCTCTCCTGTGTGGATTCTCATGTGTTCTTTTAAACTTTGCTTCTTGTTAGTTTGATATCCGCAAATCTCACATTTAAACGGCTTCTGTGCTTTATGGAGATTCATGTGTCCTTTTAAACTATGTTTATAGCCAAATCTTTGTCCACAAATCTCACATACAAATGGTTTCTCTCCGGTGTGGATTCTCATGTGTCGTTTTAAGTTTTCTTTTTTGGTCAATATTTTACCACATTCATTACAACTGAATGATTTTGGTTCTGTCTGGATTTTCCTACGTGTCTCTACATTTTTCTTCTGACCCAAACGACTTGAACGTCTTCCTGTTGAATGACATGTCATGTGTCTCTGAAGAGACTGGTTGTGCAGAAATTGTTTACCACACTCAGAGCAGCTGAAATATTTGTTGACAGAGTTTACAACTGACTCAGGAGCTCTGCTCTCCTTCCAGTCTTTGTCACAGTCTTCAGTTGTTGACCCAGAGTCTGACAAGTGTTCCAGCTGAGAGTCAGGATTGTTCCCATCCTCGTCCTCTTCATCATCCTCACTGACTTCAGTCTCTGAAGATCTGGAAGCATCTCCATGAAGATTTAGATCTGGGTTCCTGCTGGTTTCTGCTCCTTCACTGTCCTCTCCATCAGCTTCTACTTTCATCTGGTCAGCTGAGCTACTGGTTGAAACATCTCTGTCCTTCATTTGATGAAGCTGAGAGAAAAGAGGCTTCTCTTCATCATCCTCACTCTTCAGAGGAACTACGGTGAATGAAAACCTGCTGACATCAGTCTCCTCCTTCACAACGAGCTGCTCTCCCTCTAATCTGGTCCAGAGTTCCTCCTCTTCCTCCTTGATGTGGAGGGGCTCTGGATTCTGCTGATGAAGCTGTGAGAACAGAGGCTTCTCTTCATCATCCTCAGTCTTCATGTGAACTGCAGTGAATGAAAACCTGCTGGCATCAGTCTCCTCCTTCACATTGAGCTGCTCTTTCTCCAATTGGGTCCAGAGTTTCTCCTCTTCTTCCTTTATTTGAAGAAGCTCTGGGTCCTGCTGGTCTACATCAGGCCTCCATTTCTCAGGAACATCTACTCTGATCAGCAGAGTCTGCTGAACATCTGCACAGAACAATGAAACACAGACAATATGGACAATTATAACTTCATATTTACTCATACATCTTCAGAGTATTCTGACGATAACGATAAATTTCGTGATATAACCCCACCCAAAAAAAAAAAGAAATCATTGTTATTTATTTGACAAAATTAACTTAACATGTTGCTTTGCAGTAATATATAAAAATTTAAAAAACAACTAGGGGTAATTTTACTAAAATTACTTTATTTAGTCAAGTATCCAGTCTCAAAGTACAAAAATAAAAAATAAAAATGATCCTTCAGTTATTAAAAATGTTAAATGGAGCTTATTTAGATAGCGCTTTCCAGCTCCCTATGAGGGGCCCCAAAGCGATTTACAATCCCAACCATCCACCAATTCATACACCGGTAGCGGCAGACTGCCATGCAAGGCGCCATCCAGTCCAACCGGGAGCAACTCGGGGTTAAGTGTCTTGCCCAGGGACACAACTACACATGGTGTGGGGAACCGAGATTCGAACCCCCAACCTTCCTATCGGGGGACGACTGCCATTACCACTACGCCTCGGCCGCCTATTTAGATTGAAAAAGTCTGCACAAACTATCCACCTTATTTTCGTTTTCGCGGCACTACCCATAATTCATAGCGGAAGCCGGGAGTGTACTTCCGCCCGCGGTCCCGCACTCTTGTTTACGTTTGTGGGGAAACATACTTGCTAGCGATTTATTTATTTACACAAAAGTTTCCTTTACCTCACGTAAATGGAAGCACATAAGAGGTGGATAATTCCAAGGATGTTTTAAGAAGCTGCGAAGATAAGACGTTATCTGTGCTTCAGCTGTCACTGAGCAGTGACAGGTGAAGCACAGATAACGTCTTATCTCACTGCTCACGGACAGGCTGACTGGACACTGTGGAAGGTACATCACTTATATCAGAATATTTAGATCACAGCCAGACATTAATAGTCAGAGTTCAAGTCTGTGCTGTGAATGGAAGCATACATTTAATATAAAATTTGTTAAATGTCACAATTGAAATGTACAAAGTTGAAACACATGCTGTTTAATTAACAAGTTGATGATGATTTTATTTGTTTTCTCAGGGACAGTGCACAACAATACATTGACCTACAAAAACAGGAAAGATGCATTGTGCCAGGTTATAGTAATAATACTAATTTCCGCCTGTAGTCCCCGGGTATGATAAAGTAGATGATGATAAAGTAGTTATATATTTTCTGCAATATTCAAAGACAAGATCATATGAAATATGTACATTGTTTTGAGAAAACCATGTGTTGCCATTTAAAGAAGAACCTGTTACATTGTGGTTGAATAAAACAAAAAAAGAAGTCATTTTTCAGTTGATTGCATACATACACTATTACATAAGCTTTTCAACAAAAACATTCATGGTGTATTATATACAAAAGAGAAGCATAGAAATTATTTACTCCATATCTAAAAATTTCTGTGTTAAGGTACTCTGTCCGGTCGTAGAATCTTCAATCACCAGCAGACTCCCAGGCAGGGGGGCCGCCAGGAATATTGGGCCCCATGACAAAAAACCCAATTGGGCCCCCCTGCACAGCTGCTTTTGCCACATCTCTAGAATCTAACTGATCCAGCAAAAGTTTTACATAAATAACATTAAAGGCTTGCTTCCTTTGGTCCAATACTGGTACTAGCACAATATTTACTGTTAGTGAATTGTACATGCAACCGTCTGCATAGAGTATGCAATTCACTATTTAAAGCAAGATTAAAAACTACACATAAAAATGCACTAAAAGCCATATATTAATCTCTATTTTTATTGCACAAATTCAAAACAAATGACAGTAAGCATATTTGTATGCTTAACTAAATATTCTAATCTGATCTACAAAATGTTGAACAACTGGGAGATAAAGTTAGGGAGGCCAGACTGAGATGGTTTGGACATGTCCAGAGGAGGGACAGTGGGTATATTGGTAGAAGGATGTTAGAAATGCAGCTGCCAGGAAAAAGACAAAGAGGGAGGCCAAAGAGGAGATGGATGCAATTAGAGAGGACATGAAGGTAGTTGGAGTGAGGACAGAGGATGCAGAGGACTAAAAATATGTGTATCTTATTATCTTTTGTTGAGTTAATAAATCTAAGATTTTGTCACTTCCGCCTCTTGGTTCAGTAATTTTAATGAAAAAGACCTGTCTGTGGTTGGATGGTGACGTGTGGTTCATAAAACTTGGGTTGCGAGCTCAGAGCCGCGATGACAGACAACAGACAGAGAAGAGAGGGAGGGAGCTGCGGGAGCAAAAAAAAAAAAAAAACGAGGAGCCCCACCGCCGGCAGAGACACGACGAGCAAGCGTGGCGTGCGCATGTGTTCTGAACGCAAACACGCTTCAAATTATTGTTAGTTCATATATCTGCTCTCAAATCAGTGGTAACATACCAATGTTCCCTCTAATTTTTCACGTGTCTGGGCATACGCACAAGCTCTCTGAGCACACTGAGGTGAGGACCACTATGAGCAACATCAGAAGTGCACACACGCAGTTCTGTAGATAACATACATTTATAATAATGCAGTAATCTACAGGTAATAAAGAATCATTTCACAAAGAATTGATCTTTATTCTTTATCTTGCAGCTAATGCATGCAGCTCAAAAACCAGTTTTATTTAACTACAGACTTTATTATTTTATTTGAATTAGACGTTTTAACCATTTAACTTTATTTATTCATGTTCCTCAGAGGGAAAATCAACCTTCTTAAACTGTCAGCCTCAAATAAATATACAGTATCTAATTTAGATGATTTTTATTTTAATGCTTGTAGGGGTTGTGTTTAAAATCTCCACATTACTGTATTATTTTTTTATTGACAAAATATTTATTTTACTGAAAGTTTGTAAAAAGTGTATTTTCTTCCTTGGTCCCTGGGTCAACATCTGCAGAGCTCAGAAATTGATGCTTGGTTCTGGACCTGCTCCTCTGCACACCTGGACTGGTTCTGCTCTCTTCCTCTTTATCACGTGACTTTATCGTGCACTGACCTCCATTCAACTTCTGCATCTTTTTCTTATTTTTCCTGCAGATTTGGTGCTTGACAAATAACTTCCTCCTTCTGAAAGGACGGGGATTTTACTCTTTTAGGGAGCTCTTACCTCCCTCGAGGGAGGTAAGAGATGGGGAGGGGGGCTCTGTGTTTACATCAACAACGCATGGTGTCGTGATGCTGCTGTGGTCTACAAACACTGCTCACATTTAGTGGAGTTCATGACTATTAAATGCAGACCGTTCTTTTTACCGAGGGAGTTTACAGCTGTTTTGATTGTTGCTGTATATATCCCCCCAAGCTCCAACAGCAAAGATAGAGGTGAGGCACTAAATGAACTATATCTGCACATCAGTGAGCAACAAACAGCCCATCCTGATGCTTTTCTCATCACGGCTGGTGATTTCAACCATGCAGATTTAAAGAGTGTTCTTCCAAAAACATACAGAAACATAAACTTTGCAACAAGAGGAAACAACACCCTGGACCAGGTTTACACCACCATGAAAAATTCCTACAGAGCCATCCCCCTCCCCCACATTGGTGCTTCTGACCATATCTGTGTTATGCTAAAGCCAGCATACAGGCCACTGGTGAAAGTCACAAAACCAGTCCGCAAGCAGATACGAGTGTGGCCAGAGGGGTCTTCAGAGGCACTCCAGGACTGTTTTGACACCACAGATTGGAGTATGTTCAAAGAAGCTGCTACCACAAACAACACCACGTGTCTCCAGGAGTACTCAGACACTGTATGTTCATACATCGCCAAGTGTATTGATGATGTTACCAACCTCAAAACCATCACTGTTCGGGCTAATCAGAAGCCATGGCTGACAGCTGAGGTTCACAGACTCCTGAAAGCCAGGAATGCTGCCTTCAAAGCGGGAGATCAGGTGGGCCTGAGGATAGCCAGAAACAACCTGGACCGGGGCATCAGAAAGGCAAAGAAGCAGTATTCTGGGAAAGTAGCTCACCGTTTCAAGGACAGCAGGGATACACGCAGTCTGTGGCAGGGAATACAGACCATCACAAACTACAAACCACCCCCCCAGACCTGTGACAGCTCAGCCTCTGCGCTGAATGAACTGAATGAGTTCTTTGCTCGGTTCGAGGCAAGTAACAGCACACCAGCACATAAACTCCCCCCCTCTCCTGATGGCCAGGTGCTGACGCTGTCCTCAGACAGCGTAAGGCGATCATTCATCAAGATTAACGCCCGGAAGGCCTCTGGTCCTGACAACATACCTGGTCGTGTGCTGAAGGACTGTGCAGGGGAACTCGCAGCGGTCTTCACGGACATCTTTAACATCTCACTGAGCCAGGCCATCGTCCCCACCTGTTTCAAAGCCACCACCATCATCCCTGTCCCAAAGAAGGCAACGCCCGCATGCCTCAATGACTATCGCCCAGTAGCACTCACCCCCATCCTGATGAAGTGCTTTGAACGGCTAGTCATGAAAAGCATCACATCTGTCCTCCCTGACTCCCTGGATCCCTTCCAATTTGCATACCGACCTAATCGCTCAACCGACGATGCCATCTCCTCTGCCCTTCACACAGCTCTCACACATCTGGACACGAAGGACTCCTATGTTAGAATGTTGTTCATCGACTTCAGCTCGGCATTTAACACCATCATCCCCCAACAGCTCATCCTTAAACTGGACAGTCTGGGGCTGAACACCTCAATGTGTAACTGGCTGCTAGACTTCCTGACCGGGAGACCACAGACAGTGCGGGTCGGGAGTAACACATCTAGCACCATCACATTGAACACAGGGGCCCCACAAGGATGTGTGCTGAGCCCCCTTCTATTCACCCTGCTAACACACGACTGCACACCATCGTACAGCTCCAACCACTTCATCAAGTTTGCGGACGACACAACAGTGGTGGGTCTCATCAGCAACAACGATGAGACGGACTACAGGAACGAGGTGAGCCGCCTGGCCTTGTGGTGCGGACACAACAATCTCACTCTCAACGTGGAGAAGACAAAGGAGATTGTTGTGGACTTCAGGAAGAGGGATGCCCAACATGCCCCTCTGACCATCAACAGCACCGCAGTGGAGAGAGTAGACAGCACCAAGTTCCTGGGAGTGCACGTCTCAAAGGACCTGTCCTGGAGCAGGAACACTGCAGCACTGGCAAAGAAGGCTCACCAGCGTCTCTACTTTCTCCGCAAGCTGAAAAGGGCTGGAGCTTCAACCCCCATCATGAGCACCTTCTACAGAGGTGCCATAGAAAGTGTCCTGACCAGCTGCATCACTGTGTGGTTTGGTGCATGTACTGCATCCTGCCGCAAGAGCCTCCAGCGCATTGTGAGAGCAGCTGAGAAGATCGTGGGCACCTCCTTGCCCTCACTGCAGGACTTACACAGCAAACGCCTCACTCGGAAAGCCCACCGCATGGCAGGTGATCCCACACACCCACTACACAGCTGCTTCAGACTGCTGCCATCAGGGAGGAGACTGAGGAGTCTCCAGGCTCGAACCAGCAGACTGAGAGACAGCTCTGTTCATCAGGCAGTCAGAATGCTAAACACTCTGCCTGCTCTGCCCTCCCTCCCATTTGAACTGCCTTAACACTAAAACTTTCTCACACATTATCACTCAACACAAAGTTTTTAACACTAGACTCTGTGTCATCAAACGAGTTTTCACTAAACTCTCGGTCATGTGCTCATACAGTTTGCACTACCTCTCATACTTGCACTAATGCAGCGTTTCTCAAATAGTGGGGCGCGCCCCCCTGGGGGGGCGCAGTGCGATGCCAGGGGGGGCCCGGGCTCTTGTGACCCAGTTTTGAATTTTCTTATTGCGCCGCGGAACTAAAATTCCTAGGCGTGTTTCAGCACGGCGCTTTTATCTGTAGCACGCGTAGCATTAGCTTCTCGCTGCGTTGTCTTGTTTGGGAAAGTTATGGCTTCCTTGTTTAAAAAGACGAGCGCAAGTCCAAAGCTGTTGTTTCAGGATGTTGTTTAATGCAGACTGGTGCAGACATGCAGAGGCGCGGAGCGCTCCGCCACGAGAGAAACAAACGAGATTAGATCTGCAGCTGCAACACGTTCTTTTTTTTCAACACTTCTTGTTAACGGACTTGAAACAACTTCATCACAATGTGAACGTCTCTTCTAAAAGCAAGAAAAGCAGCTTGTTGCAAACACCGCTACAGCATTTAAACTTCCATCAGGTAAATCAGAACGGTCCAGATCACAGTCGCAGCTGTAGAAGTGTTTAAAGCTCTGGGTTGATGTGCAGGCTTTAAAGTTCGTGAGCTCCACCACAACATCATGTCAACACTTCAGACTGTTTGAAGCTCCGCTCCAGAACCGAAAGTGAAAAAGTTCATCACTTTATGAAAAAAATAAAACTGATGTCAACAAGCCCTGGAGCTCTGATGATATGATGATGATGATAACCACCTCATAACAAACGTTCAAGAAGAGGTATTGTTGTCTTATTAATATTATCATCTATATAATTTTTTAATTTAAAGTTATAATCTTATTAACTCTTTCTTTTTTACCTCTTTGTGTTCTTCAGGGAAATCCACCACATCACCTCCAGTAGAAGTGTGTGACTGAACTCTGAACTTTTCCAGAGACTCCCTGATGCCTGCTGCTCAATAATCCAGGTAGAATAACCTAAAAAAAGCTAAGTCTGGTCTTCTTCCAGGACCTGTCCCACCTGGGGGAGCAGGTCCAAGAAGAAGTTGTGAGTAATGAGGACAAATTGCACTACTTTTACACTACCTTTTATATCCACACTACTGCTGATATATACTGTATATTCTTTTTACTAGCCTTATTGCATATCCCACTTTACCTCTGCACACCTGCTTCTGCAGGACTTGGTGGCTGCAGAAGAGGTCATGCAATCATGTGGATCATCTGTTCTGGAATAGGCACATCTAAAACATTCAGAGCAGGGAGGCCTGAGGACTTGAATTGAGAATCACAATTTTATATACAAATTATACTACAGTGGACGTATAATAAACCTTTTTCTTTTTAACCCTCTTTTGGTATGTGCGAGGTTATTACAGCCACCGTATTTATAGTCGCAGCGGAGAGTAGGGGGGCGCGGACCGGATTCTTCTTCCTGTGGGGGGGCTTAACAGAAAATAATTGAGAAGCACTGCACTAATGTCTGTATTACATCACTGCCTATAATCATAATACTGTTTACATTTATTAATACTGTTTACTTTTGTTACTACTGCTTACATGTAATTACTACTGTTTACATTTATTTACACTACTCTAACATCTACACCACTGTTGGTACATATACAGTGTGCTCTGAACGGTCTTATTTAGGGATGCCCAATGTGCCTTACTGCATATGCCACTTTTTGCCTCTATAACAACATCAACTACTACCTCATACATATACTGTGTACATTGACTCATACGCTGCTTTGCCACTTTGCAAATGTCAATGCTAGAAACCTTTAGTTTATTTTAGTTATACTTTTTATACTCTTTTTTTATACTAGTATGCAAAAACTCAGGACAATATTATGTTCATTAAATGTTTAATGTTTTAGTTTTAGAGTTGGTGTAAATTTTCATACTCTTATACCACTATGCAAAAAACTCAGGACAGTGTTAGTTTTACTATTTTATGCTTATGTCTATTATTATATGTTTCAGTGTTTCAATGTTTAGATGTTTACTGTTGCACCGAGGGACTGAGAGAAACGCAATTTCGGTCCTGTGTATGTCTTGTACTGTACATATTGCAGATCTGACAATAAAGTTGACTTTGACTTTGACTTTGGATTGTTTATGTGTTCAGCGGTGTGTATGTGCATGTGTGTGTGTGTATGTGTGTGCGCGAGTGTGCAGCTTCTCGCTGTAACGCGTTTGATATTTGACGTTATTCAGATAAAAGACGTGGTGTGGATTATTTATCATACCTCTGATTTTACTTGACCTAACAACAAGATTTAAAATCTGTAGTTTTAACACAATTGACCCACGTACCTGTCCCGGTGTGACAAACTACGTGACTTCTGCATGATCTGACTGTGAAGCTGCATACAAACATGCTTGCTTATAAGACCCGCCTTCCTTTTAGTGATTGGTCAAAACAACGTGAGCTTCAATGTGATTGGATGTAATCGCTGTCCATCAATCATTTTAAGTTGAGGCGGACCTGCGGGCTGACGAGTTAAAGCAGCTAGGAACATACCATTTCATGCAGATACAGGGGGTGTTTGTTAAATATGAGGATGTTTGCTTTTTGGTCTGGGAGAGATAATATTTAAATTTTACTGTTAAAACAAGTAAAAACAAAGCTACTGCCATTAATGTATTATTATCAGGGGCCAAAAACACCATGAAAAAAAAAGGCCAATCTCTGGGCCCCTGTCAGTCCAGGCAGGGCCCTTGGAATTGTACCAACTTTTACCCCCCATACGGCGCCCCTGCTCCCAGGACATGGATGGAAACTCGACTTGGTCCAGAAGTTTTGTGCAGTCGTACACACAGCAACAAACGAGTTAAAATCTTCTATAAATAAATCTGCTGTTCATTTACATTTGTTCTTTTTGTTGTTATTTCAATAATTAAAATACACTGTTCAATGTCTAATAATGTGAAGTAGTTTCATTGTGATGTCACCCATACTACTCATTGTAATACACATAAATAAAAACTGAAGGTCCTGATTGTTCTTAGGCCAGTGTTTTTATTCACATGTGCAAAGCAAAAAAACATTCATTTTGCTTATAAGTTTTGATCACCCAGGAGACTGACAAAGTTCAGAATAAAAGCTATAATTATACATTTAAAACAGTTGAAACTGAATAGTGTACAATATGACAACTGTGGGTGGTGTTGTCTTAATGAAAATGAATTGGCACAGAATAAAGATCAAAACCAATTCAACAAGCAATGATGGAGACCAGCAAACTGAACAGATTTCTCTTCATGTGGAACTGTCCGATTTCAGCCAACTCCACAGGAATCCAAGGTGTAGATCTGAGACTGGACCCAGGTGTACGATCTGAGACTGGACCCAGGTGTACGATCTGAGACTGGACCCAGGTGTACAAACTTATCTCTGGATGGATCTCGTGGCTTCAATGTTCTGTAAAGTAGAAAAAGAAAACTTGTCTTGTCATAGACAGTGTGTACAGTACAGTATTAGTACTAAAATGAGTAAATAAAGCATTTACTTAATGTAGGATCTTATCTCTGGATGGATCTCGTGGCTTCAGTCTTCTGTAAAGTAGAAAAAGAAAACTTGTCTTGTCATAGACAGTGTGTACAGTACAGTATTAGTACTAAAATGAGTAAATAAAGCATTTACTTAACAGATCTGTCATTAAATAATATAAATAAATATAAATAATACTGTATAAACACGTGTGCAACACACAGTTATATTATTTAATGACAGATTTGTTAAGTAAATTCTTTATTTACTCACATTTTAGTACAAATGTAGCTTCATGTGCACTTTTCTCCTCTTTAATTTACATCATTATTTTAAATGTGCTTTAATAACTCTGGTTTAATGACGGGTCAGGTTTTGAGGCCTAGTCATTGTTGACACGGTCTGTCTTTGAAAAAAGATGTGTAAACTGTCTCAATCATATAACCAGCTAAATAACAGTTTAACTAAAATAACACAGCCCAAAAAAAAGTCCAGGCTCAAGAACCAGCACTTTGTTGTGAGTGTTACCGTCTGGAAGTTAGCCTTTAAAGTAGCTACATGCTAAGCTAACCAGCAGTATCACAGCAGTACAGACGCTAAATCATGAAAAAAAAAACCAGCTACTAAACAGACGGTTATACTCCGATATTGTTCTGACATGGTTTCACAAAATGATTTATATAGAATATTTTGTTTACCGAACTAAAGTTGATCGGAGCGCGACGTCTTCGACAGCAGCTCAGAGCCAGACACAGACAGAGGAAGGAGCAGCTGTCAGCTCCTCCGATGGACATAGATCCTTCACGTTTACAACAGCGCGTTGCTCAAACGTATACCTGGCTGTAACACCCTCTAACCCAGCAAGAAACAACCCAAAAAATTTAAAAAACGAGAGGAAATAAACTGGTGTCCCGGCTTGTTTTTCACAGCAAACCACACACTACAGGACTTCCGGCGGAAGTTTACTACCGGGAGGGGGCGGCACCGGACTGTCATGGCGGCCTACATGAGCTTTTGGCGAAAGAGGTGGATAAATCAACAAAAAACACCACAAAAACTAAAGTGAAGGTGCAGATTCCCAAAATAAGTAAATAACATGAAGCTTAAGATCTGTTGAGCATAAATGTAACCTATAACAAAAATATGTTGCCTTTAAATGAAGTATAACTTCCAGAACCTGTAACAAGGTGATCAGCTGACCCTGAAGCTTGTTGGTGTTTCAGCTTCATCTATTCATGCAGGAATGATTCATTTTTTCTAAATGATCTGTGTCTGATCACCTGCCTCTTGGTCCGTGGACTGACTGTGGAACTCAAGAGACAGTTGAGGTGTGCGTGTTTGTACCAACAGTTTAGAACGGGGGAGACGCAGCCAGCACCGGCAGCTCAGAGCGGAGTGGGGGGAGGGAGAGACAGTTGAGCTGTCTGTACCTGCAGTTTAGAGCTGGATGGAAAGAAGCTGAGACGTACGTTGTTTGTTTTTAGCATTTTAGCTAGCTAGTATTACGTGCAACTTATGCCTCTTTTCCACCGCTCGGCTCGGCTCGGGTTGGATCGGCTCAGGTCGGCTCAGTTCGGGTCGGGTCACATCTATGTTCTGTTTCCACAGCTTTTTTGTACCCCTTCTGTGGGCGGGGTCCAGAATCCTACTCGTCTTACCACATGGTGGCAGTAGTGTTCCTCAAGCTATTTACTACAGTACTAGCCACCACTAGAAGAAGAACACAATAAAGACTTTGTTTCACATATTATCAATTCTATCAAAAACCACAAAGCTGATATTTTTCAAAAAAATCTAGTGTGATCACAACATGTTCATATACGAAATGTATCCTGTTGGAGTTATTTGAAATAAAATTCAATGTTTTATAGACATAAATGTGTCAACCTACGTCCATTATTTTCTACTTTGTTTCACATATTATCAATTCTATCAAAAACCACAAAGCTGATATTTTTCAAAAAAATCTAGTGTGATCACATCATGTTCATATACGAAATGTATCCTGTTGGAGTTATTTGAAATAAAATTCAATGTTTTATAGACATAAATGTGTCAACCTACGTCCATTATTTTCTACTTTGTTTCACATATTATCAATTCTATCAAAAACCACAAAGCTGATATTTTTCAAAAAAATCTAGTGTGATCACATCATGTTCATATACGAAATGTATCCTGTTGGAGTTATTTGAAATAAAATTCAATGTTTTATAGACATAAATGTGTCAACCTACGTCCATTATTTTCTACTTTGTTTCACATATTATCAATTCTATCAAAAACCACAAAGCTGATATTTTTCAAAAAAATCTAGTGTGATCACAACATATTCATACACGAAATGTATCCTGTTGGAGTTATTTGAAATAAAATTCGAATTTTTATAATTTATTTTCGTTGTGCAAACACAGGTTTTGGAAAAAGTCAAAGCGAAACTACTTTAAATGCAGCACATTTGACCATACGTGACAATATTAAAGCGTGGTTAAGCTCAGGAGCCCTCGTACTATTAAAGTCAGCTATGAAATATATTTTATATCTGTTCATTGAGCTACATTTAAAGACATAAAGCCGCCCGCGCGCCGCGTGTTACTCGTGGCGAAACTACTTTTTAAAATCGTGCAGTTTTGAGCAGTACGTGATTTTATTAAGGACACGTTCAGCTGAAGACCCATCTTTGCTATAAATTTAAAAAATAACAATTGTTTTTACCGTGTTATTCATGTAAAAGTCCTGCCGTGGTAGCTTCCCTCGCTTCCGTAAAAACAGCTCTCGTCTCCTCCTCCCTCCTTCCGGAGCGGGTGAGCTCGCTTCAGTACACCTCTGAAAGCAGCCCGAAAATCTCAGGAAATCTCGCGCGGCTCCGCTCGGAATAGCCGGTGGGAAAGGATGAAAGGGGGTCTCTGCGACGCACATATGACGTAACATCCGACCCGAGCCGACCGGTGGAAAAGGGGCATTATTAGCGTTACACCAGTACCGACAGGTGGAGGGGGGGTGTGCAGTTTGGTTTGGTTGTTCGGCGTGCTCGGTTGTTAAGGGGGCGGGGCGGCATGAAGTATAACATCATAAAATTAGCATATCATGTATCATTTTTTTTCCCCAGGCAAGCTTTATTTACCGGTATTATCGTGAACGATATGATATGGCTCAGCCCTACAAGTGTTGTTGCTTTATGTTCTGTGGATCAGAACTGTTCCAAGTCAAAGGAACAACATTTTATTCAGTGAGACTATTAAATGTCTGTTTATCATAAAAAACACCAAAATGTTAAAATGCAATCACCTAATATAGGTATTTTAACATTTTTGCTTAACTTTAAAATTTACTTTATTTATTAAAGTCTGCAAATCCTAAATACCATAATTGCCGGTGTACAAGTTGCTAGTGTTTTCTCACACTTTAGACTACACGGCTTACACCAGCCACTAGGGAGCACAAGGCAGTGCATCTCCTGTGCCGGTCCCAAGCCTGTGTAAATGGTGAGGGTTGTGTCAGGAATGGCATCCAATGTAAAACACTTTTGCCAAAACTATAATGCGAGTTCATCAACGCAAAACCATACCGGATCGGTCAAGGCCCGGGTTAACAACGACCGTCACCAGTGCTGTTGATGAACAGGGTGCCGGCGGAATTTGTGCTACTGTTAGTCCAAGACCACGAGGAGGGAAATGTGTCAGGAGACAGAGGGAGAAGAGGAAAGTGAAGAATGTAGTGATGGAGATGTTCAATATTTATCATCTAAAACTAATTACTCTGACCCAATAATTATAACCCAGCTCACTTATATCAAATATTCTCTGTTCCCTTTTAACACTTATATTTGATAGTACAAACATGTTGTTTGCTTTTCTCTGATACAGAAAAGACAGTCTTCTAGCCTTGACAATGTCTGGATAAGATGTTCTTGTAGGATCAGAAACACGACTTGTTTGTTT
>JBBPBX010085828.1:0-15016 GCA_038048925.1 Garcialebias charrua | reverse complement strand
CTTTTGGGAAAAAAAACAAAAGAAAACTCCAGATAAGGGATTAAGAAGGGGAAATTAATAAATTTGTGTCACATATCAAACAGTCCTGCATCGCTTTGCATCGCTTTGAATGAGAACATGCGGCTGCGCGCTGGGACAGGTGGGGGCATTTCCTTATCAGCGGAGGGAGAGAAGGAGGAGGAGGAGGGAGCGAACACTTGACTTTTGGCCAAAAAAACAAAAGAAAACTCCAGATAAGGGATTAAGAAGGGGAGATTAATACATTTGTGTCATTTATACAACAGTCCTGCATCGCTTTGAATGAGAACATGCGAATGCTCGCTGGCTGCGCTGGGACAGGTGGGGGCGTGGGTTAGGGGCCAAAAACTCCGCCCCTTCTCTGATTGGTCCGGTCAAAAAAAATCTACAAGAGAAATCCTGGTCTATGAGAGAAGTCCCAGACTGTGCAGTGAAGGGAAATGAGAATTGAGCAGAGCTGTGCAGGAAGGCGAGGGCCAGGCTAGGGTGGTCCTGAAGGAGGAGTTGGCAAAGAATGTAGTAGAGGTGAAGAGAGTGTCAGATAGGGTGATGTGTCTGAAGGTAGAAGTAGAAAGTCTGATGCTAAACATAGTCAGTGGTTATGCTCCACAGGTTGGATGTGATGCGGAGGAGAAAGATAAATTTTGGAAAGATTTGGATGAAGTGATAGAGAGTATTCCTAGGGAGGAAAGAGTGGTGATTGGAGCAGACCTGAATGGACATTTAGGTGAAGGAAACAGAGGGATGAGGAAGTGATGGGTAGGTTTGGTATCAAGGAAAGAAACCAGGAAGGACAGATAGTAGTGGATTTTGCCAAGAGAATGGAAATGGCTATAGTCAATACCTATTTCCAAAAGAGGGAGGAACATAGAGTGACCTATAAGTTCATAATATAGTTCTGTGCAAGCGCAGCTCTCTGGAGTGCAGGCTCCAGCAGCTGCAGCAGGGCGGAGCGAAAAAAGACAGAGGGCTGCGCAACGGTTTTCTGTGTTTATATGTTCATGAAAAGTTTTAAAAAATAAATAAAAACAGGGAGCGCTTCTCCTTCAGCCCACACAGCAGACCTGCACACCAGGAAATATGCTGGTGCAGCCTCGTTGGACATGACTTTAGTTCGCTCGTGACAAGTTCATTCATTCCTCCTCCTCCTCGGAGGAAGTGAATGGTGACAGCTTCAAGTGATCACTTGACTTTTGGCAAAAAAAACCAAAAGAAAATGCCAGATCAGCGATGAAGAAGAGGAATTTAATAAATTTGTGTATCAAAACAGTTCGGTGCGAGGCAGTTTGTCAACGCGTGCGCGTAGGCGTAGTAAAATTTGAGCTTGGCGCGTTCACGCCCGTGATCAAAAGCTTGTTCCGCGGCGCTCCCACGACGCTCCCTGGACGTGCCGCGGCGCTTGGAATAACGCAAAGCTATACTGGGGCCTTAATTCACAGACAAGACACCTCTGCTTCCCGTCTGGGAATCAACCCCAAAACTGAGTTGTAAAGGGCGAGGCATAGATCTGCGCTGGAGCGAGCGCTGCGCCACGCCCTGCCAGCGCCGTGTAAGCGCTGTTGCACAAGCCTTTGAACGCTCGCGCGAACGCGCCAAGCTCAAATTTTACGACCGCTCGCGCGCGCGTTGTCTCATATTAAACTGCCCTGGTGGTGGACTGTTTTGTATGTTACACAAATGTATTAAATATCCCTTCTTCATCGCTGAACTTGGGTTTTCTTTTGTTTTTTTGCCAAAAGTCAAGTGATCGCTTGAAGCGGTCACCATTCGCTTCCTCCTCCGATGAGGAGGAATGAATGAACTTGTCACGAGTGAACTAAAGTCATGTCCAACGTGGATGCGCAGGTTCTAAACATTTCCTGGTGTGCTTGTCTGCTGTGTGGGCTGAAGGACCAGCGCTCCCTGTTTTAATTTTAAATTTTAGGACTTTTTTTATTAACATATAAACACAGAACAAAGCTGCGCAGCCCTCTGCCTTTCCCAACCTGTCAATCAAATCAGTAGGCTGTCAGCAAATGACCAATCAGCGACCTCAATTTGTCCCGTAGGTAAACGCTCCGCCCTGCTTCTGCTCAAATGACATCAAGTATTTGGAGCGAAAATGTTGGAGCCACACGCTGCTTCACGCTGAGCTCTGCTGTGAACCCCCCACGCGCAGCACACGCGCGTGGCGCGGCGCTCGGTCCAGCGTGAATTGAAAAAGTCGAAACGTCTTTTGCAACAAATAAAGTCGAGTTGATCTTGTATTGAACGCCTTTTTGATTTTATCATGTCCTGGACGACTGAGAATCTTCACCAGCATACCTTTGATGTTGTCATCATTCTTTGTTTGTAACCAGGTCTCTCTTGTAAATGAGTCCTCAAGGCTCAATGGGATTAACCTGCCTAAATAAAGGTTAAATGAATGAAATAGTAATTCAATTTGAACAAGATCCAAAACAATGGATTCTGTGGGGAAACAAGTTCTGTTTAACTACTATTTTATGGTGAGCTTTTTCATGGAGCTTCATGACGACCAGTGGATATACCTTTTTTTTTCTTTGTGTATGTGTGAGTTAAATAAATTCTTAACATCCACTCCAAATCAACATTTTGATTAACAGAAATAATTTCAAACCTGCAAATAGATAACTTTTAGTGACCCCTGGTGGTTTCATGATGCAATAAAATATAATCTCAAAATACAAGGATTTCTTACAATGGAAAAAACTGTTGAATGGTAGAGTTTAAAGCTAATTAAAGAGAGATAAAATCAATTTTAATTTTAATTGGTGGTCAATGGAATAGTTTTGGCCATGAGGGATACCACAGGGAGTATTTGATACTAAGGTCAGTTTTGTTGCTAATCTTTGACATCTTTGACACATCCCCTATCTGTGTAATATACATTTGATAGAAAAAGAAAATCCTTTAGGATTTGTGTAAAGATAACATTTTACACACACATGCACACGCACACACACACACACACACACACACAATAAGCAAGTGTAGTCTGTTCATCGTTCTTTAGTTTTAGCAGTTCGCTTTCGTAAATGAGCCCATGAGGCTCAATAAGATTTACCTGACTAAATAAAGGTTGAATGAAAATTAATGAAAAGTTAAATATACATATCCAGACAATATCCAATACTAGGATTTATTATGTATGGGTATCCAGAAGATATCCAATGCTAGGCTTTATTATGTATGAGTATCCAGAAAATATCCAATATGAGGATCTGTCAGATATGTATCTGGAAAATATCCAATACTAGGATTTATTATGTATGGGTATCCAAAAAATATCTAATACTATGATCTATCACAGATGTGTATCCGGAAAATATCCAATACTAGGATTTACTACGTATGGATATCCGGAAAATATCCAATATGTGGATCTGTCTGATGTGTATCCGGAAAATATCTAATACCAGGATCTGTCACAGATAAATATCCGGCAAATATCCAATGCTAGGATTTATTATGTATGGGTATCCGGAAAATATCCAATATGAGGATCTGTCAGATGTGTATCTGGAAAATATCCAAAACTAGGATTTATTAAGTATGGGTATCCGGAAAATATCCAACACTAGGATCTGTCACAGATGTATATCCGTCAAATATCCAATGCTAGGATTTATTATGTATGGGTATCCGGAAAATATCCAATATGAGGATCTGTCAGATGTGTATCCGGAAAATATCCAATACTAGGATTTATTAAGTATGGGTATCCGGAAAATATCCAATACTAGGATCTATCACAGATGTGTATCCGGTAAATATCCAATGCTAGGATTTATTATGTATGGTTATCCGGAAAATATCCAAAATGTGGATCTGTCAGATGTGTATGCGGAAAATATCTAATACTAGGATTTATTATCTATGAGTATCCAGAAAATATCCAATAGTAAGATCTGTCACAGATGTGTATCCGGCAAATATCCAATGCTAGGATTTATTGTGTATGGGTATCCGGAAAATATCCAATATGAGGATCTGTCAGATGGGTATCTGGAAAATATCCAATACTAGGATTTATTAAGTATGGGTATCTAGAAAATATCCAATAGTAGGATCTATCACAGATGTGTATCTAAAGAGTATCCAATATTAGGATCTGTCACAGATTTGTATCCGGAAATATCCAATGCTAGGATTTATTATGTATGGGTATCCAGAAAATATCCAATACTAGGATCTATCACAGATATGTATCTGGAAAATATGCAGTAGTAGGATCTTTCTCATATGAGTATCCAGAAAATATCCGATACTAGGATCTCTCAAGTATGGGTATGCATAAAATATTCTATACTAGGATCTATCGCAGATGTGTATCCCGAAAATATCCTATACTAGGATTTATCATGTATGAGGATCCAGAAAAATATCCAGTGCTAGGATCTATCACAGATGGGTATGCGTGGGATATCCTGTACTAAGATCTGTTACAGATGAGATCTCCCCGTATACCACCGGAAACATATTGGATATGTGGCAGATACGGACAATTTCATAATGTTGTATCTCCCCGGATATTAGATCTTTTTGTCCAGTGTGTTAACATCACTTTAAATTAAACTTAGGAAAACTGTTAAAGACATTTAGACATATGCAGAATACTTTTTAATCGTCCGCCATCAAGCTGCCCTGAGAAGCAGATGACTTCCTATATGGTTGTTAATTTCACTGCCTGATGACTCAAGAGGGAAACATTTGAAGTACATTTAATGTCACAAAATTGCTGTGAGTTATATAAGACCATCTGTGGGAATATTTTTGGACCAGAGGCATTTGCAAAGACTTATTAAGTCACTGTTCGTAAAGGTCTTAAACTGATTTACCCATATCTCATTCTTCATTTAGGACTAGTACTCCGTGAAGTATATTGTCCTTTTTTTTTCCTGCCAGAGTTTTAGACGGAGATCATTTGATTTTGAGAAATGAGGGAGTTAGGTAACGGTCAAACCTTGAAATTAGTTTTATTCATAATCTCACATAATATATTCTGTTGGTTTCAGAGCATGCTCAGTGAATAATTCCCAAATCGAACTTTAAATCAGTATATGTAAAACTCACCAAGTTATAGTCACTTTTGTGATGGTTAATGTCGATTAACTGCAGCGGCCATCTTGATTCAGTTGGAGGCTGAAGGCTCGAAGATGTACATTAATTATTACTTTCTGAAAGTTTCACTAATGCTTGTGAATTGCTTCATGAGATATTTTGAAAACAGACTAGCAGGATTGAGGTTAACTGTTAATGAGAAAATCTTTGACAATGAGTCATACTCAAAATGTGTATTATGTGCTACTATCACACCAAACTTCAGCAAATAATCTATATCCTCCTGAGACCTGGCGCATATATTTTGTCCATTATAGTGGACATATTGTTCACCTTCATCTTCTGTTCCTTTTTTGAGTTACGCTATCAAGCCCTCCTGTACTCTTTAGAGGACATCCTGGGCTTTCCAGGGATATCTCATGTGAAAGGTTTGCATGCTGGAAAGTCCCCTTTCCTAATACAAAATGGCCATTATACAAGCAACAACATTTTATGGAAAGATGAGAGGTAAATGAAGTATTTAACGTCTTTTGCTATTTTTGTCATGATATTTATAGATATTCTTGTTAATTAACATACTAGTAACAATATTTTGACTGATGAAAACAATTTAATAATTCCTCTTTTGAAATACCAGCCCTTTTATAAATGTCAATTGTAGTGGACACCAGGATCTTTTCAGTGTATTTAATGACTCCGTATTGATGTAGGAGAAAGAAGTGAAGCAGAAAGGATTCTATGCAAGATAGTAGAGGAAGATTCTGATTTGGAACTGTCAGATGAAGAAAAGGATGAGGATGAGAATCAGCCTGTGATAGGGGAAGAGAATGAAGAAGGAGAAAAAGAAGATTCAGGAGAATCTGATGAAGGGACAGACTCAGAACCCGAGAGAGTGCAGGAAAGTTGCCGTACTATGTGGGCCAGGACTAACTTGTACGTTTTCCCAATTTATTTGGGTACGCAGGTTTGGATGGTGCGCAAAGTTCCTGGCTCTAGGTGGGGAAGGGGCTACGGCTGTGGTTTGACCCAGGGACGGATCACCGAAGGCGGGCGGGGTTGGCATCGACGGTCCCTCCGTGTTCCGGAGGGGCGTCGGGAGGAGCACGCGCCTAGGAGAGGAGTACCAGAGCTGGGCAAGTTTCGTCCAGGATCTCCGGTGCGCGCGGATCATCCTTACCCAGGTTTCAGTGTTCCCTCCTTGGGTGTAGGACCACCAACTTGCCCCGGTGCACGTGGATCAGCGGTAGCCAGGCCTAAGTGCCCCCTCCAAGGGTGTAGAACCACCGACTCGCCCCGGTGCAGGTGGATCATCTTTACCCAGGCCTCAGTGCCCCCTCCCTAGCTGTAGGACCACCAACTCGCCCCGGTGCGCGCAGTTCCTCTTTACCCAGGCCTCAGTGCCCCCTCCCTGTGTGCAGGACCACGACTCCCCCCTGGTGCACGTGGATCATCCTTACCCAGGCTGTGTGCTCCCTCGTGGAGCAAATACAGTAATCCACGTGCACCAAGTAATTTTATACATAAACCGTCCTATTGTCCACTACAATGGACATGCTGTGAAATTTAAATAAATAAAAATGTTTAAAAAAAAAATTGTAAGGTGTTCTTTTGGGCCTAAATAGATAGGAAATCACATATAAAAAGAAAATCGAAGACCTTTTTTTTCTTCGGTTCCCAGGAGGATAAAAGTAACATAGAGATGTTGTGGATTTTGTGTCAGTTGACTGTAAATTGGCTCTAAAATCTAATCTGTTGTAGATGTGTATATAATTATTTAATTCCTGAAAGTTTTTTTTTTTTTTATCTGTCCGGTGGTTCATGATATACAGTATGTATTTGCAAGTGGAGAACCCTCAGGGCCTTCAACGCCTTCAGAGGAGGAATAAGAATTCAGCACATATGAAATGTTACAATTATCATAGAATATTATTATTAATTTTATATAAAAACTAATATTTTCAGTGTAATTATCGTTTTTCTTTTTCTTTTCTCTTATTTGCTGTAAATTATACTTTTAAATTCATGAAAAAAGTTATCCAATCAGATTATTTAAACGTTTTCTCTCCGAGCAGAACTAGAAGGTCTCATTGGTTAGAACTTCACTGTTAGGAAAGTCTCTTCAGGATTAACGTTTAGTAACTGACTGGAAAATTAACAAATCACAATGCTGGTGTGCAGTGGGTGGGACAAAAACGCAAGACGCTGAGCCACGTAAGTACATGTGATGCATTTAATTGTATTTTTTAAATAAAAAAATCCACACAAATATTTAGTTGCTCTAAAAATTAAGTTTAAAAATCAAGTTTAGGTTTACAAAGATTATATTAATAATTCAATTGTTACTGTTGAATATCAGTAAATTATTGAATTTACATGCTGTACTTGAATGTAAGAGACTGTGTGAGCTGCAGAGCATTCTGGGTAATCTTGGGACAGAAATGGGTGTATATTTTGTGGTTGTGTGTTTAGATGAGTTGTCTCTGTTGGTTCTGTTCAGGCTGTTGTCAGTTACTGTTTTAAAAAAGACACCGTAAGTGAAATCCCAAAGTATAAAAAGAGGCGGAACTAGTCCTGCCAGTGAGTTTCAGAACTAAAAAATCAGAAAGTTAATAAAACAAATCCAAGATGGCGCCTGTTGGTACGGCTTGCTATCTAACTCCTCTCCTGAACTTTCTACTGCTGTTCGTGTTCTGCCTTTTTTTCATCGACGATGCATCCACGTTTCTGGTCTATGATCGCTCAACTCTTCTAAGTCTCCAAGACTCGCTGATCAGCACATAGACTACTGGCAAATATGGACATTTTAAGCCTCCTCCACCTCCACCGTTCCTGGCGTCCATTCCAGCGTACTTACAACGCAACGCGACCACGCTGCCACGCAACAAGCGACGCAGAAGACGCGGAACGAGGGCAGGCATGCTGGTGAGATTTAAAAAGTATATCTCATCTCACAACACGGTGACGGCTGACTTACCTCCTGAATTCAGCGTCTTTGATGTCCGTCGTTCCTTCGCTCGTCGCCATAGATGCCTTGTTGCTGTCAATCATGACGTCAGCGATCAGTATCCATCTTGTTCTCCCGTAAGGACAAAGAAGCGAGGCTGCATTAAACAGAACCTCCGCCCGCTCGCTCGAGCTGAGAGTGACGTAACTGGCTGTGTGCCAGTACGTGCAGCACTGTTTAATGCCAGATCGATCACTAATAAAACTTTTATATTAAGTGATCTGATCTCAACTCATCGTCTGGATCTGTTTCTGATTACTGAAACCTGGCAGAAAACAGGAGACAACAGCTGCTTCTCTGAACTTCTTCCAAATGGCTACGCCCACCTGAGCGCACCGCGTGGGGCTGGAAGAGGGGGGGGGCCTGGCTGCAGTCTTCAACGAGGCATTCAAATGCCGTTTGTTGCCTCAGAAAAACTATAACAACTTTGAAATAATGGTTTTTGTGCTGGAATCTCCTAAACCTCTGCTGTGTGGCCTCTTTTATAGGCCTCCACAATACAATAAAGAAGTTCTCAGTGAGTTTTCAGAACTACTGGCTGACCTGCTGCCAACATTTGACTCGCTGCTCTTTTGTGGAGATTTCAACGTGCACACCTGTTGCTCAAGTAATCAACTTGGATATGAGTTTCAGGACCTTCTGGACTCTTTTAACCTGTCGCAGTCTGTCTCGGGGGCCACCCACAGCCAGGGTCATACACTGGACCTAATTATCTCCCACGGCCTTCACATATCTGCTGTGGAGATCCTGGACACCTGTATTTCGGACCACTTTCCCATATTATTTGAATTTTCCACCCCTCTTGCATCGAAAGCTGTTCTCCCAGCACATCTCTGCCGCTCCATCACCCCATCCTCCCAAAGTCAGTTCACTGATGCCTTCAAGAGCACTGACTTATGCTTTGTTGTCAGCTCGGACCCTTCTCTACATCCTGAGGACTTCATCACCTCCTTCCATCACACCTGCACAACGATCATGGACTCCATCACTCCTCTCAAACAGGCATCTTCAAAAAACAGACCTTCACCATGGCTCAACGAAACGACGCAGCCTCTTCGACAACGTTGCAGGAAAGCAGAGCAAAAATGGAAACGGGACCGGCTTCATGTATCTCAGGAAATACTGAGGGACTGTCTCTGTGAATATCAAAATGCTGTGAAGCAGGCCAAGTCACAGTACCTCTCCAATTTAATCTCCACCAGCTCCAACCGGCCGAGGACACTATTCAACACACTCCAGTCTGTCATCAATCCATCTGTCAATGTTCTGAAAACTGCCACACAGTCTACCTGTGATGACTTTCAGAGCTATTTTGTCAACAAAATAGACTCTATCAGGCAGAACATTGTCAGCCCATCAAACACTGTCCAATCATGTGCGTCTGCAATAACCACAGCTGTTTTTGACCAATTTGACCTGGTCTCACTGCCTAACCTCACCAAGGTGGTTCAGCAGATGAAACCAACAAACTGTTCTCTGGACATCATTCCCTCTAAAATGTTCAAACAGTCCTTTGATGTAATTGGTCCTTGTGTTTTGTCATTTATTAACAGCTGTCTAATTTCAGGTTATGTGCCATCCGCTTTCAAACACGCTGTGGTCAGGCCTCTTCTCAAAAAACCAGGCCTAGATCCTACAGCTCTCTCTAATTTCAGACCAGTTTCCCATCTGTCATTTCTATCAAAGGTCCTGGAAAAGATTGTTTTTACTCAACTTCAATCTTTTCTTGAGCACAACAACCTGTTTGAAAAATTTCAGTCTGGTTTTCGAGCTCGTCACAGCACTGAATCTGCACTGCTCAAAGTACAGAATGACATTCTTCTGTCCCTGGATGCAAAAAACCCTGTTCTGCTGGTGATGTTAGACCTCTCAGCAGCTTTTGACACCGTTGACCATCAGGTACTAATCAACCGCTTGTCTCAGCTGGTTGGCCTCCAGGGAGCTGTGCTTGAGTGGTTCAAATCTTACCTGACTGGGAGAACCTTTTCTGTCATGATAGGCGATCTGTCCTCCTCTTCATCAACCCCTCTGACCTCTGGCGTACCACAGGGATCCATTCTGGGGCCAGTCCTCTTTTCTCTTTACATGCTGCCATTAGGATCAATCATTGCACGTCATAATCTGTCTTTTCACATGTATGCAGACGATTTACAAATCTATCTGCCAGTCACTCCCAACCCCTCACTCAGTTCAAACACTCTTGTCAACTGCTTAAATGACATTAAGTACTGGCTGTCTCAAAACTTCCTCCACCTAAACACAGATAAAACTGAATGCATTTTATTTGGTGCACCCGATGACACCAGCAACATCCTTCCCAGTCCCAGTGTTGGTTTTCCCCTCCCCCACTTCAACCCGGTGGTCAGAAATCTTGGAGTGCAGCTTGACTCCAACTTAAAGATTGATAAACAGATCAGTTCTGTTGTCAAGACCAGCTTTTTCCAGCTCCGTCTGCTCTCTAAAGTCAAGTCATTTCTCAGCCGTGGTGATCTGGAGAAGGCCATCCATGCCTTTGTGACCTCCAGACTTGACTATTGTAATGCTTTGTATGTTGGTATTAATCAATCCTCCATCTCCCGTTTACAGCTTGTACAGAACTCTGCCGCGCGCTTTTTGACCAACACACGAAAATATGAACACATCACTCCTGTCCTGTCCTCTCTACACTGGCTCCCGGTTCAGTTCAGGATACAGTTCAAGCTGCTGCTGTTTGTTTTCAAAGCTCTGAATGGACTTGCACCTCTCTACATCTCAGAACTTTTGAAAGCCCATCAGCCCGGCAGAGCTTTACGATCTGCCAGTCAACACCTGCTGGAGGTGCCTCGCTCAAGGTACAAACAATGGGGAGACCGGTCATTTTCTGTTGCCGGCCCAAAAGCCTGGAACAGCCTCCCCCTTGAGCTGCGTGCCACCTCTGATCTGACTCTGTTCAAAACCAGACTGAAGACCCACTTGTTCAAAAAAGCTTTCAGTGTGTAACTTTTATTACTTTTGGTATTTTAGTATGTAGCATTTTTTATTTCCATTGCCTTCTTTTATTACTGTTGTTTTTTATTCTATTTTCACTGATTTATTGTTCCAGTTTATTCATCTTTTTATCCTGTTAAGCACCTTGGTCAATGCAAGGCATTGTAGGAAGGTGCTATACAAATAAAGTTTATTATTATTATTATTACAAAACTGAAATGTGACTTTGTGTCTATGATGAAAGCATTCAATGGGTTTATTCAACATTACGTCCTAGATGAAGGCCTAGCTCTTATTACACATCACCACTAACATACTTGACTACAAATACGTATTGCCCACATATTAAACAAACATTTTATTTAATTTGTTAATCCTTATGGTACATCGAGATTGATCGCGTTTCCAGATTGATCGCGTTTTCAACGGCAAAAAAGCGCGAAACGCCTCGAGGTTGACGCACTGGACCCAGTGGTGTTCAAACTGGAACGTGAGCGGCGGCGGCGTGGGGGGGGGGAGGAGTTAGCAGAGCTTAACTTGCTAAACGTGAAAAGTTCACAATTCAAAACTTACCCGATATCCCGACTTCCTCATTGGCACTCCGCCAGGCAAGGTCCTTTTTATTTCTCCTCCATACTTGAACACGACTTTGCGGGTTATTTCCGTGTCTCACAAACAATACGTCACACAGTTGCGCAACACCCGTCCCCTCGTTACCGCGTCACATAGCTGACTCCCCTCTCTCTCCTCCCCGACTCTCCCTGATTGGTTGACAGAGCGTTGAACGGCGAAATCTTCAGCATGTTCAAGTCGAGCTGTGGAGGCTGCCGCAGGCTCACGTGCATGGAAAACGCTCAAATGCCACTTCCAAAACGCTCAACACGCACGTGACGCGACGCCTGACCCCTAGACGCGCCTGGAGGCGCGTCCCCCATTGACTTTGCATGTAAACCAGACGCTCCTGCAGCTCAAAACGCGTTCGGTCTGGATGTACCATCAGAATGTGCTGTGAGCATTGCTTCCAACTATTAACATGTGCAATTTAAAGCAGAAATCTGTAAAACTGTCTGACTTGGAGCCATTTTTATGGTTTTTCTTTATGATTCAGGTGCCTGTGGCAGCCATCTTGAATTAGGTTGTCTTCACAAGTTAATTAGTCATAGTTGCACATCCAATTATAACATTCATGTTTCAGTTAACTTTATTGGTTCATGGTATAGGGGAGCATGGCAGCTCAGATGGTAGAGCAGCCTCTTGGTGAGAAGATCACTGGTTCAAATCCAGGATGGAGACCCTTCTCTGTGGAGTTTGCATGTTCTCTCCGTGCATGCGTGGGTTTTCTCTGGGTACTCCGGTTTCCTCCCACAGACCAAAAACATGTACGTTAGACTGATTGGTAACTCTAAATTGTCTCTAGGTGTGACTGAGAGAGAGAATGGTTGTTTTGTCTGTCTACATGTGTCCCTGTGATGGACCGGAGACCTGTCCAGGTGTCCTCCACCTCCGACTGCTGGACATGGGCACCAGTGACACTGCAACCCGATAAGGAAGAAGCAGGTAAATATAATGGATAGATGGTAAATTGTGGTATATTTTGCCAACAAACGGACCCATGAACACACAAGAGCAAAACAGTCATCCACTGGTGTCTTTCTGTGGTGATAACAAATCATAAAAGGATGATACAGGCATTGCTCATAGGCCTGTATTCATTAACTAGTCAAATTTCTAAAACGGACTTTAGAGTTTTCCATACCCTTCTCTTTTTAGACAGTAAAGTATCACATTGAAATTTTTGAAGCATCTGAACTGTCAAGTTGAAAAGCTGCGTGTCTGAAAACAAATCAGATGGATGCCAGTAATGATGCAGACACTTTCTGCTCACACTTTGAAACCAACTTGCAGGTGTGTGAGACAGAGTCAATGCAAAGCCCCAAATGTTTTAATCAAAACAGATTTAAACCTAGAAGTTCAGTGACACTGCTCTGCAGGGATAAGCACCACCTGCAGCATCCCAAGCCTTTTCCTCAGCCCCTCATCACATTCACCTGTCAAGCTGCTCTTGAGCCGCTTCACTGTAATAACTCTCACATCCCAATGGCAGTCTGTGAAATAGAGCTTGACAGCAATATGTGTGTGTTGTAAAGAGGAGAAGATTCAATCCGAGTGCCGCAGTGAGAGCAAATACGAGGCGGGTTGGTGGACTTAAGATTTTATGAACTTGTAAATGTGAGTTTGTTTTAGGACAACTTTTACATCTGAGATTATGAGCAGCTTCTTTTTCTACAATGATGAAGGCTGACATCCACAGATGTATTTAGGGCACACGTGAAATAGGTGAAATTATATATCTCCTGTCAGGGACATTTTGTCTGCTTTATTGTTTTGCCCCATTGGATACATTCCATAGGCAAACAGTCTGTAGAAAATAAGAACCATTTCAACTGAAGTTATGGAAAAACGGCCATATTTATTTAAAAAAAAAATCTTAAACAATAGGTTGGATCATGCTCTCCCTTGAGATAATCCTGACAATACCCACTATAGCTAGGACAAATTTGACTTAAATAAAATTAAACATTGTAGCTGTAAAAGTGCTTGGAACATGTAATGTCAACTAAAATAACAAGTAAAATGTACAGCCAACTATAATTTTTCATTGTTAAATAAAATGTGGCTGGCAACAATAACATTTTGAAAACTGCACATTTCTATGAGGTACAAACAACACTTGAGAAATGAGGTAAACTGCAAAGAAAAGAAACAAAAGTGCACAAATATGGACAGCCTTGGCTGCCCATCACTTGGCCATACAGTCATTGAAATGATAAACTCGGCTCAATCAGCCCTGCTCCATATAAGCAAAATCAAAAAGATGCTACATGTATATCAAAGTGGTGTGCAATAAAAACAGAAAGGCACACAGTTTCAGTCCAGACCTTTCAGATTAGAAAATAAAGTCCTTTACACAGTTGAATTAGGCTGAAAGATTGATGAGCCCATTTAACTGGCCATAACTATAATAAAAAAAAACAGTACTTTACAGGTACAGTGCAAAACAGATCAATAAAAATATAATTGCTTACTTTGAGCTGATCAATCTTGTCTCGTCTGTTTGCACGTCCGAGCACGTCGGAGCTCTGTACCTTGTGCTGCTCCTGCTGTTTAGAGGAAAGACTGTTAGCTTGTTAAGTCCATACATTTGAAGCCATAAAAAGAGTTTACTTTAATAAACTTACCGAAAGCCGTTTCTCCTCGGTGTCCGTTCATCCAAAACAAGCTGACCGCGTTAGCTGTTGTTAGCCGCCGCCATTAGACCTGCACTCGTTAGCTCCATGCTAACGAGTCCATCCATCCAAAAAAGGCTGTCGGAGCTGCTTCTCCACGTTAGCTGGGTGTCCATCCGACATCTTAGGCTGCTAGGCGGACATCGAGACGAGCTCCCGGCCGCCGCGCGTCGGTTCGGTTCTGGTGGACCGCGTTACTGTTGTTAGCCGCCGCCATTAGACCTGCACTCATTAGCTCCATGCTAACGAGTCCATCCATCCAAAAAAGGCTGTCGGAGCTGCTTCTCCACGTTAGCTGGGTGTCCATCCGACATCTTAGGCTGCTAGGCGGACATCGAGTCGAGCTCCCGGCCGTCGGTTCGGTTTGGTGTCTCTGGGTCCGCTTAGCATTTAGCGTTGAAGAGTGTAACCGTTAGCAAGAGTGGGCTAGCCACTGTCACCAATCGAGCACCGGTAAACGTCTCAGTCTGGACCCCAAGCGTTGTTGCCAGGTTGCCAAACCCAGCAGTTATTTTATCGGACTTTTGTTATCGGAAGAGAAACCGATACCGATATGTAGAGATTTTACATTTTTATGCCAATATCGGTCCGATAATATCGGTAGGCCGATATTATCGGACATCCCTAATATATATATATATATATATATGTATATATATGTATATATATGTATATATAT